>AWOL01S0017210.1:887-98938 GCA_000715115.1 Nicotiana otophora
ATCAATTCGGATAGGCACATTCTCTGCAGGGATATGTGACTTAGTTATCCTTTTCAAATCAGTAAATGCGTCTGGCATTTGATTTGCTATATTCTGTAAATGGATGATCTTCTGGACTTCCTGATTACATATAGGGGTACGTGGATCAAAGTGAGATAATGATGAAACTTTCCACACAATTTCTCTTTTGATTTCTTTTTTCTCTCCCCCTAATTATGGGAAATTTGTTTCATCAAATCGATAATCTACAAATCGAGCAGTAAATAAATCTTCCGTCAATGGTTCAAGATAGCGAATAATAGATGATGATTCAAACCCAATATATATTCCTAACCTTCTTTGGGGGCCCATCTTACTGCGCTGTGATAGTGCTACTGGCATATATACAGCACATCCAAAAATTAGTAGATGGGCAATATTTGGTTCATGACCAAAAACTAATTGTGACGGAGAATATTTATTATAATGTGTTGGTCTGAGATGGATAAGTGATGCTGCGTGCAAGATAGCATGGCCCCAAACAGTAGTAGGCAATTTTGTTTTCATAAGTAGTGGTCTTGCTATCAATTGCAGCCGTTTAATAAATGATTCTGCAAGGTTATTTTGAGTATGAACATAAGCTACCGGATGTTCAACTTTTATCCCAACTGATAGACAGTAATCATCAAAAGCTTGAGATGAGAATTCTCCAGCATTATCAAGGCGAATAGCCTTTATAGGATAATCTGGGAATTGTGCCCTTAATCGAATTATTTGGGCTAATAACTTTGCAAACGCCAGGTTGCGAGATGATAATAGGCACACATGAGACCATCTTGAAGATGCATCTATTAGGACCATAAAATATCTAAACAACCCACTTGGTGGGTGAATAGGTCCACATATATCCCCATGTATACGTTCTAAAAAGGTAGGGGACTCAATGCCAACCTTCATTGGTGATGGTCTAGTGATCATTTTGCCTTGATAACAAGCATCACAAGAAAATTCATCATTTGTAAGAATCTTCAGGTTCTTTAATGGATGCCCACTCGAATTTTCAGTAATTCGTCTCATCATTATTGATCCAGGATGGCCCAACCGGCTATGCCAAAGCACAAAAGTATTTGAATCAGTAAACTTCTGGTTTACGATAGAGTGTGCTTCAACTGTACTAATCTTTGAATAGTATAAGCCAGAAGATAAAGTTGGTAACTTTTCTACAATGCATTTCTGGCCAGAAATATTCTTTGTAATACAAAGATATTCCACGTTCATTTCATCTATTGTCTCAACATGATACCCATTTCGGCGGATATCTATAAAACTCAACAAGTTTCTTCGGGACTTGGAGGAGAATAATGCATTGTCTATAATAAGTTTTGTTCCCTTAGACAGAAATACAATAGCTCTTCCGGAGCCTTCAATCAAACTTATATTACCAGAAATTGTAGAAACATTTGCTTTTTCCTTATGCAAATAAGAAAAGTATTTCTGATCTTTGAATATGGCATGAGTTGTTCCACTATCAATTACACAAATATCTTCATGATTGGTCTTTGATCCAAACATAATTTGAGGATTATCCATATTCTTCAAAATGACATAAACAAAATAAATATGATAGTAAACATTATTATCAAAGCATAACTTTTATTTATGTACAACAATTACATAACCATACTATCTACTACAAATAACAAAAATTAAAATATTTACATCTCTACAGATTCACTACCGATCACATGACTTGTTTCTCCTTCTGGGAGTGCAAAGTAATCAGCTACATCCAAATGCATGAAGTCTAAATTATCTTCAGAAATAAAATTTGCTTCAGCATTTTTCTCTGTCTTCTTCAGGGAGGCTTGATATAGCTCAACCAGGTGCTTTGGCGTACGGCATGTACGTGACCAGTGCCCTTTTCCTCCACATCTATAGCATGCATTTTCTGGCTTTGCTGCTTGCACCGCTTCATGCTTTTGTTCCTTCCTTTTCCACTGCTGGTGGTGAGGAGGGTTCTTTGGTGCATTGTTATTACCACGATTAGAGTTTCCTCCCCGACCACGACCATGACCACGACTGGGGCCACGTCCTCTTCCACGCTTAGCTTGGTGGAAGTTCGTCTCATTCACTTCAGGGAATGGACATGAACCAGTAGGTCGGCTTTCATGGTTTTTCATTAATAGCCCATTATGTTGCTCGGCTACAAGAAGATGTGAGATAAGTTCAGAATACTTTTTAAATCCCATCTCTCGATATTGCTGCTGCAGGAGCATATTCGAGGCATGAAAAGTGGTGAAAGTTTTCTCCAACATATCATGATCAGTAATATTATCACCACATAGTTTCAATTGGGAAATAATTCTGAACATAGCAGAATTATACTCACTGATAGATTTAAAATCTTGTAGCCTTAGATGAGTCCAATCATAACGTGCCTGTGGAAGAACGACCATCTTCAGGTGGTCATATCTATCTTTCAAATTATTCCACAGTATGACTGGATCTTTAACAGTAAGATATTCCATTTTCAGGCCCTCATCAAGGTGATGGCGTAGGAATATCATTGCTTTGGCACGGTCTTGGTTTGATGCCTGATTTTTATCTTTGATGGTGTCTGCCAGACCCATCGCATCAAGATGAATTTCGGCATCAAGCACCCAAGACATGTAGCTTTTGCCCGATAGATCCAGGGCTACAAACTCAAGTTTAGAAAAATTTGACATTATTTAGAAAAAGAAAATTCGTACCTCTGATACTTTCAAAGTATTTGCTCGAGATGACAGAGTCTCGTGCTGATAACGTGTTATAAAATAAAAACTGTAAAGTAAAGACAAGTATAGAGAGAAACCGATATATTATTCAAACTTCAAACTTATGTACATAATGAACTGAATTCTCCTCTATTTATAGAAGAAAGGAAGTTGTTGTGCAAGCTGCTACTGCAAGCTGCTGTGTAAGCTACTACTGCAAGCTGCTGTGTAAGCTGCTGCTGCAAGCTGCTGTGTAAGCTGCTTGTAAGCTGCTACTTTAAGCTATTGTGTCACATATAGATAATCTTCTACCATGGGTAATATTTATCCATAACGGAGTACCGAAAGGATAAGCTTCTTCAGGAGGCGAATTTTAAATGGAGTACTAAATGGATAAACATATTTACGGCGGAGCCTCATATGGATAAGTTTCTTCAGGAAGCTTATTTACAACGGAGTACTAAATGAATATCCATAATATAATATATTCATAACAAATGTGTATATTTTGTTTGTATTTTATTTCATTTTTCTTATTCTATGGAGTACCATTTTATTACTCTGACTGGAATCAACTTTATATACACTTGAAAATGGTGATATTCTTTTGGCCCAGCCAGCCAAATGTTTGGTAGCTCTTTATAGAGTAAGTGAAGCAATTGGCATTTAGATCTCACAGCATGTGCTTGTTCTGATCATGTCATAAATACACCCGACAATATAAATTCTATTAGTTACTTGTAATTATATTTTAAATGACCCAATATATAAAACAATATTTATATCATTAGTTTATAATCTCTGGCAGTCTCGTTATTCGTCTCTGAATTAAGTACAATATGTATTCTTACACTAATTTTCGATACCGATGACTAAAATGTTTGATTTGTTCTAAAATAAGCGAGAAATGCTTTTCTCAATGTTATTTTCAAATAAGTAAGTTTGGCGATAATCAGTTTGACTAATTAATTTAAAAAACACTTTTGAACAATAATTAGTGTTAGATCAAACTTTTGAAAACTGCTTTTAAATGTATTTTTCTAAAAAAATACTTTTGGAAAAAAGTTACTTTTTTCTATTTCTCAAAAACTACTTTTGTTCTTCCTCAAAATCACTATTTTTCCTTCTAAAAGTTTGACCAAACAACTCAATTTTTGGCCAAAATCATTTTTGCCCAAAAAATACTTTTAGGAAAAAAAATAAACTTGGCCATTCTCACACTTGCCTGCTGCCCTAGATCCATTTCTGTTCCTCCTCAGAAAATGGAAGAAGTTCAAGTCATCTCTACCTGTTTAGTTGGGGCAGCTTCCAAATTGTCAAGCTCAAACAACAATGGCAACAACACAACCATTTTCCAAATTGAAATGACACCATGGGACTTGCAATTCCTTCTTGTTGATACTATCCAAAAAGGTCTCCTCTTCAGAAAACCAACTCCCCAACAAGAAAACACTCTGTTCAAATCACTCTCCTCTCTTTCCTTAATTGATCACTTGAAAACCTCACTTTCACGCACCTTAGACTTCTTTCCTCCTCTAGCTGGCCGTTTTTCCCCTACTAAAAATGCTAATGATGATACGATTTCTTTCTTCATCACTTGCAATAATGCTGGAGTTGAATTTACTCACGCTATTGCTCCACAATTAACTGTGGAAGAAATTCTTGAATCTTGTTATGTGCCACCTATTGTTCATTCCCTTTTCCCACTTAATAAAATGCGTAACATCGAATGTGTTACTAAACCATTACTAGGAATTCAAGTAACAGAGCTTGTTAATGGGTATTTTATTGGTTGCACTATGAGTCATAGTGTGGGGGATGGCACTTGCTTTTGGAATTTCTTCAATTCTTGGTCTGAAATATCCAGTGGATCTGAGTTTATTAGTAGGCTTCCAGTTTTAAAAAGGTGGTTTCCTGAGAATATAAAGCCTCCAATTCATCTCCCTTTGAATCTAGAAGATCAAGAATTATATGAGTGTATGGAGCTTCCACCATTGAAGGAAAGGATTTTCCATCTCAGTAAAAAAAGCATAGGGAAATTGAAAGCAAAAGGTAACTCTGAAATGGGTACTAAATCCATCTCTTCTCTTCAAGCCTTTTTGGCTCATCTATGGAGATCTGTTACTCGTTGTCGTCAGCTTGATTCCAAGGAAGAAGAAGTCACTATCAGCATTGTCGTAGGTAAAGTTTTGTGACCAAAAAATTAATTTTTGACTTTGTTGTTATAATGGGTAAATTCATTTCCTGCAACAGTTACTATTATAATGGATAAAGATTGGTTGTTTTAATGTGACAAAAATAATTTTGAGACTTACTCTTATAGCTGATAAAATTCAGTTATTGATTTGGAGAAACAGCTATGTGACTTTGCCATTACTAGGGAATAAAGTCAAGTTACTTTAACATAACAAAAAATAATCTTGCAACTTTATTGTTATACTGTATATATAAAGTTGAATAACCAAATGTGAAATTAATCCATTATTGTAGGCACAAGACCGAGACTAAATCCTCCATTGGCAGAAGGGTATTGGGGAAATGCAGCTTATTTTAAGCCGGTAAAAACAACAGCAGGGGAACTGCTAGAGAAAGGACTTGGCTGGGCAGCATTGCAAATGAACAAAATAATTGCTTCTCAGAACAATGAGGAAGTGGTGAAACTATATAAGGAGTGGGTGGAAAAGCCTGTATTATTTACAAAGGGTTCATTGTTTGTGGCCAATAGATTGACAATTAGTAGTTCTCCAAAGTTTAGTGTTTATAGTACTGATTTTGGTTGGGGGAAAGCAGTGGCAGTGAGGAGTGGGATGGCAAATAAAGGTGATGGAAAAGTAACATTATTTCCTGGGGCAGAAGAAGGAAGTGTAGATATTGAAGTTTGTCTTTTACCTGAGACTTTACTAGCAATGGAGAATGATGAAGAATTCATGAAAGCTGTTACTGTTTAGAGAAAGAAGATATAGTAAATCACCCTCTTTTGAGAACTAAGATTTTTTTCCTGTTATGTAATTTTTGGTACAATCAAACAATAAAGGGTTCTTTGGCTGCTTTTAATGTGAAATTGCTACTGAGATTTGGATTTATATGCATTACTAGTTTCTTGGAGTATAGTTTAAATAGTGTTTCGATAAAAAATTAATGGGTACTTGAGCACCCCACAAGTGGAAATGCAAGTCCATTGTTGGTTGGTGTTTAACTAATGAGATTTAATTTTTTTAAAATATCTTTTTTATAAATAATATCGCATAAGTTTATGCGAAGTTTTGGAGAAAAAAGCGACCGTAAGAAGTGCTGACATGAAGGAAAAAAAAAAAACATTCAAAAAAACCAATAGTTAAGACTTGTATGGGCTCTCTCTATCTTCTTTCACTATACAAAAAAAAAATCTTCCTTCACTATACGAACTACGTAGTTAAAGCTGTTTGGTTGGTGTACATTAATTTAGAGTTGAAGTGCAAAGTCTACTCGCAAACCTTTTGTAAGCAATTATTGTACATGTGACTAATTGCTCTGGCTCATGAGAAAAACACGGACATAAACAACATTTCCATTTAGTGGATCTGTCCCTTTCTTGTCGTTTAGAGTGACGAGAATGTTTATAAGATATTTTTTACGAGGCATCTTCAACTAAGGGTGGCATGTAGGCCGGTTAGGACCGGGTCTGGCACAGAACCGCAAGTCCAAATAGGTGGTAGGTCTAAACGGTCCTAACCGGATATGATCGGGAACGTGAGAAGGTGGGCTGGATAGTGGTCCGGTCCCATACCAAAGGCCCGCGAGACCGGGACCGGTTGGGACTTAGTACCGGCCCACTTAGGACCGGGCCCGTGAAGCCCACTTAGGACCGGGCCCGGCCCACATGCCACACTTATCTTCAACTCTCGTACAGTGATCGCGCCAATGGTGAACATTGGTATATTGAAATCTTTTATTATAATCGTTGTGATCCCGCTTTCGTTGATCTCTAGCTAGAGCTAGGGGTGTACAAATCAAATCGATAACCCGCACCAACCCGAAAATTCGAGTCAACCCGAAAAAAAACCCGACTAGTGGTTTGGTTTGACTTGGTTTGGTATTGAAAAATAAAACCTGACCATAATAGGGTTGGTTTGGTATTAACTAAAAAAAGTCAAACAGAAACCAAACCAACTCGACATTACATGTATACATATTTTATATATTAGATAGATAAAAATATTTATTAGAATGTAAGTTATAAATATTTCTTAATTTTTTTTATAATTTCTGTATTTAGCATAATATTTTAAATTGATTTTATAGCCCATGTAAATGTTTGTTTTTGTCTGGCCCTAAAAGAATAATTGAGCCCAAACCAAAACCTAGTCCTAAAGCAGAACTAGACTAGTCCTAAAGCTTTTCTAAAACACTTAAACAATTTAAATCATTTTGCCTCTTCTCTAAAAGCAAGAAACCCTATCGTTCCATTCCAAAACCCCCCAATTATCTCAAACCAAATTAGCTCAAACCCTATCATCTCTCTTTTGCTCTCATCGGTAAGGCTCTTCCCTTTCTCATTTTACATGTTTTCTTTTAGCTGCATACATACGCCTTGCTTTTTTCCAATTAACTAAGATTTTTCTTATTCCGATTAGCAGTAGTTTTGCAAATCTGTTGTATTCCTCCCTATTGTCGAATTCATTTATTTATTTTATTTATCTTAGATGATTAATATATGTAATTGACTGGTACTTAAAAAGATATTGAAACTTTTTTACTTATATTTTGAATCATTTGGTTAAATAATATGGACTATGTAAAATTAAGAATGATGTATTTCTTATATTAATGTATTTCCAAGGAATATAAGTTTGAAGACATGTTAGAAGAAGTCCAGAAAATTGAGCAAGTTGAAGAAGGTAATAATTTATATTTAATTGTTAATGAGTATAGTTATTTTTTTATATTATTTAATATTAAATATGTTAATTGTTTCTTTTCTTTCAGAATATGCAGACTCGCCTTTGAGGATTGATTAGAGGGATAGTTAACTACAATTTGCTTCATGACTATTTCTCGAATCTTTACTACTTTAAGGTAATTAATTAAAAGAAAGTTGATGCATGATTTTTAGTCGATTAAGAAGTTTTTGTATTACATTGTTTCTCTAAGGTTAAGTTGATTTGACAATTGAAGAAATTAGACTTTTTACAATCCTTAAAGCAATTGATTTGTCCATGATACTCCAACCTGCTCTTTCTAATTATTTATCTAAGGCTCAATTAAAGTTGGACATGTCAATTACTTTAAGCTTTTATTAGCATTTTGGTGTAAAGTGAAAAATAATTTATAAAGTAGAGACCTTTATAAAGTGGAACCATACAACCTATTGACTAGCATAGTTGAGGTCAATGCTAAAAAAATAAAAATATGGTTGTTATTGGTAAAATTGTATTTAGGACTATAGAAATATTTGGAGCACAAGTTTATCGGGGAAAAAAACCCCAAAAAATCCGAGAAACTCGAGAAACCCGAGAAAACCCGATATTAAAAACCCGACTTTTGTTGGTTTGGTTTGGTCTATAGATTTAAAAACCCGATACAATTGGTTTGGTTTGGTAATTGCAAAATCCGAACCAACCCGGCCTATGTACACCCCTAGCTAGAGTTGTCAAAAAAGAATAACTAGTCCAGTTTGTTTGACCTAAAAATATAACTTTCGGTTAAAATTATTATATTTATGTAATAATGGGTTGAACCTAGTTAATGATAATATCTCTAGATACGAGTTTTGAAAGCATGTGTGAGGTGAGACAGATCCATCAGGGGGTTTACAATAACAAGCATTAAATATTCATAAAATATAAGCGATAATGGCAGAAGGACTAATAATAAATAGCAATAAATGGCATTTGAGTAAATAAGAGGAGCGATTCACCCAATAAATAATGAGCTAGGTGATTATTCCTCCTCACAATGATGAATGACAGATAGATCTTAGAACATTCGAAATCTTCTCGGATCTGATGAAAAGGTGCAGGATAATGTAAACGAGAATCTTGACAAAAAGGTGTTCTTTGTATCTTTCCAAGGGGAGAGAATATTTTGTAAAGTCTTCTCTTCCCACAATGAATATCACATGCCCCTATTCATTATCGTTTTTCCTATTTATATGGGATATACCCCAATAAACCCTAATAGTACAGGTACAGAGAAAATCCAATAAAATATTCTCTTTCATATCCTACCCTAATAAACTAGTCGTTACAGCTCTGTTTACAGCACTTGACATTGCCCATCTTCCGCATCTCTGATCTCATCCAATTTCACTCCTCTATTTGAGGATATGAAAACGGTCGAAGCAATAGTAATACTCAACAAGAGTCGGAGTCGAATTCCGCAGGGAGCTATGTAAATGGTATTAGTAGTATATATCTTAGCGCGTGAGTTTGTATATCTAAATTTGCACTTCCGCAATAATTGGTTTTGTTTGAAAATCTAAATTAAACTACGACTGTGATTTAAAAAATGAAACTAGGAAATTGTTTTTGGTTGTTTTTCAAATTCTATAAAAGGCCTAGGGCTATGACCTTCACCTAGGTGTTTGCCTAATGGGTTATAAATTTTAAAACTTATTTTATTGGTCGGGGTGTATTATAGTTATCAACACTCAAGTACCCACTCACTACCTCTCGGTTAGAGAGTGATTTTGCCCAGTTTGGCTTTCTCAAGTCCAAATGGGTATTGAACAAAACAGTTGATAATAAGCTTAAGTCGGGTTTTACTATCTCTAGGTTCAACCCTTTAATTGGGCTTATCAATTTCTCGATTGACCCAATTTATTGCTAGCCAAGTTTTTCTAGACTAAGTCTCTCTTTCTCAAGTAGAGACTAAGTCAAATAGGCATGAAATAATGTTTGCAACCATTAATTATTCACATAAAAGTAAGAACTAGGCTAGATAATCAACACGCAAACATAAACAAGCAATAAATTAAATACACATTAAGTTTACACACTGGGGTTGGGTCACAACCTTAGTGAAAATCTAGCTACTCATGCTTAAATTGGAAGAAAAAGAAAAAAAGTGATAATTAAACCCATATTGATAATTAAAATGATGACATCAATATTCAAAAAGCTCAAAATAGAAAAAACTACTAAAAAGAGTAAAAGAAATTATCTACTATAGCAGCTGATGTCAAAACTTAACCTAAAAAAGTAAAATTCTTCTATTTATATAGTGCTGGAATTTTCGGACAAAAATGCCCTTTCGGAGGTTCTGCAGATGCACAATTCCATGTGTAGTCCGCAATTTGCTTCAGCCTGACAGGATTGGAAACCTGCGCCGCACAATTTTGAACTGCGGCCGCACTTCTCTCTTTCTGCGGACAACACAAATATGTATGCGGCCGCACCATGCTCTTCTGCGTCGCACAAATGTGGTTGTGCCGCATCATGCTCTTCTGCGGCCGCACAATAATTGTGCGGTCCGCACTCTTGTTAAACTTGAGATGCAGGTTCTCTGAACTTTAGCTTTTACCCAGTTTCTATGGCCGCACAATTTCATGCGCGGTCTGCATCTTGCAACCTTCTATGATGGAATTGCTTCATGACCTGTGGCCGCACATGGTATTCTGCGGACCACACTTTTAGCTTTTGTGCTATTTTTGTCCTTAAGTTCAAATTACTCCTTCTTCAAGTGGATTTCATCTTTGGAGCTCATCTTCCACTATTCTTGCAATTAAGCATATTTTATCAGTTTTCGGGAACATAATTAAGCATTTTTGGACTAAAACGAAAGCAAAAAAGGCGCTAATAAGTAGTCAAAATCCCCACTTACTAACTCCCCCAAACTTAAGTTTTTGCTTGTCATCAAGCAAATAAGATAATTTTCACCTCCACAGGTTAAGAGCCATTCCAGCTAATCAAAGGTGAATCAATCACATATCAATTGGGACCAACAATTACCCACGACACTTGTGAATTATCAACACGGAAATAAGTTAAACTTTTAAGCACGAATAGTTCTAATGTGACATTTGAGTATCAAGAGTTGACTTTATTCATCAAGGAAGCTCGCTCTTTCATGTAGGTCATTGTGGATCTCAAACTCCTCCTCCTCTACTCTCCTTTTGCCTATCTCACTTAAGAATATAGCACTCAATTCACAGGTTTGTGAAAGGTTCACTCATCTCTCTCAAAAGAATATCGCAAGTACGGCTTTAAGCACCATAGGCTTGTCCCTCATGTGAATCACCATTAATGTAAGCTTACTCGACTTGAAATCACGTAGGGCTTTTTCGGGATGCAATGAAAACTTTTGGAATAAGGTTGGATAAGCTATGATAGAACGGGTTCATCTTACCTTAAGCACTCCATTTTCTTTTATAGGCTCATGCTTTTACCAACTCTTTGAAGCATTTTATTTTCCTTAGGGAAACTAGAGAGACTTAACATCACTCATTCTTGGCCATGTTATTCATTTTCTCCTTCTTCGCTTTTTCCATGCTTTGCATCTTTACTTTTCTTTGAATCCCTTTAACTTTTCAACTTATTCACTTGATTTTTGCATTTTTCTTTTTGTTCTTTCTTTTTCTTGCCTTTCCTTCTCTTCATTTCTTTTCTCTTTTGCGTTGATACTTTTTTTTTCAAACTCCTCGTCTCTCCCCCAAACTTACATTTTTAGCCAATTATTTTACAAGAGTGTTAAGGAAAGCTCGGGTGCCAAGAGAGGGTTACAACAAAACGGGTAAAGGCTGGTAACGTGGTGATCAAATGAAAAAGGTTTTAGGCTCAATTGGGTTGACTAGGGATAACAACTTTGGTGGTACATGGAAAATTTCAAACGGGTCAAGGAGAGCTTACAATCACTTCTCAATCCAAGCAAAACTTAAAATTTTGCCTAGAGACACATTCGGGACAAGTTCTAGACCATTTTCACGGGTACTTGGATTTACGCCAACAACATTTCACCTCTCACGTAGCTGGATTGTTAAAGCGGATAGAGTCGAGGGCCCACAACGACCATATTCAAGATTGAAAATCACTATGGCTCGACTAAATCACTCGATGATTGCCTAAGTCAACACAAGAGTCACAAGGTCACTAACTAGAGCTATTTTTTCCAAAAACCTTGTTTTTAACCATAAGCACGCAGTTAAGTGTGTTGGTACCAAGTAAAGCATGTTTGACTCTTCGAGCCCGACTCAATTAGGTCCTTTTATTCATTATTACTACTATTCTTACCTAAATACCAAAAACAGACTCAATCCCTTAAGAAGGTTGTCACGCCATCCATCGTTGGGAAGAGTCACCCGGTTCACACAAAATTTACCTTTGAAAAGAACCGTGTCATTAAGAAAACCAAAGGCTTATTGTTCACTAAAACATAAAATGAAGCTACAAAATTAAAAAGAAGCTACTAGATTAAACATAGACTAATAAGAAAACAGAATAAAGAAGCTAAAAAGCAAACTACTGAAAGCATAATGATTATACATAATGAGAGAGGAAAAGAGAGAATATATACACCAAGAGAGAACGGGGAGAATATAGATACATAATAAAGAAAAAGAAGAAAATATTATCACTTATTAGAAACCAAATGTCTAAAAGACATCCAAATAGCAAATAAATCCACCCCCTCCCCGAATAAAAATAAGCATTGTCCCCAATGCCTAATCAAAACCAGAATAAAGAAGGGTAAGAGTGAAAAAGACTCCCTATGTGGCCTTGGACACTCCATGTCCATAGCAGCGTCATCGCCCTCAGTCTCCTCTAACTGGATCTCATCATCATCGGCTCTAGGAGTAACTGGGTTGGTGAACATCTGGCGCACTGCCTCAGCAGTGTCGATAGCCAGGTCTAGCTCCTCAGATTGGCCAGCTGGTTCCACTGGAGCTGATTGTGCTGCTGGATCTGCCGGTGCTGGTGGGTCTGACCCTATGAGCATATCAAATGAAAAATCATCAGTTGCGGCTATCTTGGTGACCTCTCTCCTCAGCCTGTCAACTGATTTCCTGGACACCTGGATTTCTTCATTTTCTTTACTTGCTTCCCCAGCTAATCAATCACTGCTCCATGTACTACCAAGATGTCTATGATGGTGGTTTGGTTCTCCAAGATCTTCTTCAATGTATCTTCCATTGTCAGAGAAATCTGGGGTGCTGGAGCGGATGACTGTGTTGCAACAACACTGGATATGTCAGACAACTTTGTAGTAGCTATCTGCATCCAGTTGTTGAGTCTCGCCAGTGTTTGGGAGACTCGCAGCGCAGATAGTGGATGAGCGGGCATGAGCACCGGCTTCAAAGCCGATGTGGAAGGCACTGATGCTGAAGGACCTGAAGGAGGAGATGGAGGCATAACTATTGCACCATTAGAAGGTTGTGCTGAAGTAGATGGTATGTCAACTGTCTCAGCAGCTACCCCGGCGGGATCATCAGACTGGCCCGCAGTAGTAGAGGGTTGACACTTTTTCTTTGGGTTTCCACCACTCATCAAAGAATATCATAAGAAAGGCTTCTTCGCCCGCACCTTGGTATCAAAATCCCTCGGATCCACACCCGCATCCGTAAGGTACTCAATGATAGTGTTGGGATATGGGTAGGAGGTGTCGTCTTGCCTGACGACCACAGACATGTTAGCCGACATCACGGCACCCACATTGCTTGGGTACCCGGCCATGATAAAAGCGACTAGTACTGACTGCTGAATTGGAAGATTTGTTTCATTTTGGCATAGGTCTAGTCTGCTACACACGAATGTTTGCCATCCCTTTGCCTCAAAATTTAGGGTATTTCGCTGAATGGGAACCCCTGCTTTGATCCATGCTGGAGGTGGCCCCGGAGCTGCAAGAATCTTAGCTAGCCATGGTCGAACTGCATCTCCTAGTGCTAACTTTTCTAGGTATTGCACAGGCTCCACATCCTCAAACCCTAAATACGTGTTCAGGGTGCTCTAATCGAATCTCGCCTTTAGATTTCTAACTTTTGTTACCTTGGTCCCTTTCTTTATATGCACCACATTGGCGTAAAATTCCCGGACCAGGTATTCCTTGGAATCTACCACACTTTTGATGAACCACATCCACCCTTTCCGCTCCCGGAACTGTCTCAACACTGCCGGGTTGTATTTGTCAAGGTCTTTTATCATGAACTGACGCTCAAGAGTGAGCGATCTCATTGGCCACCACTCTGGGAAGCTTTTGAAAGCAACCAGACTATCAAACCTATCTTCCCAAATCTCTTTCTTCTTCGATCTCTCAAGGCCGACAACTATGGTATCACCCCCTCAGCCATCATCCAGAATATCATCAACATCCATTGTAGTAGCAGTTGCGTCGGGGGCATCTGTGGATGAGGGCTCTGAAGCCTGACTGTCACCTTTCGAACCCTCGGAAGTGCTCTCAGAGGAGGAAGGCTCGTCTCTAAGTTAGTATCTGTACTGTGGCGGCTGTGGCTATGATTGAACAGCAGGCTGCTCTTACAATGAGTCACCCTCCGACGCTTCCCGATATGGGACATATGAACTAGACTCGAAAGGCTCGGGCTGTCTTCCTCGGCCTATTGTGGCTTTCTTACTGATTACCCTTTAGAGGGCGAGGGGTAAATTGCTTTTGCCTCTGCCTCTGGAAGGTTCACCCCTCCCCTTTGATGTATCACCACGACCTCGTGATCTAACCATTTTCTGTAACAAATAGCAGCAGGAATCAGTTCTAGTTCAAGTGCAGATAAACAGAACAAAATATGTTTGCAGTGAAGGGAAGTGTGATCCGCACAATTGCAAGTGCGGCCGCAGCCTCGGTTATGCAGACCACACAATTTGGACTTGCAACCGTAGAGATGAAACTGCGGTCCGCACAATTTTGAGTGCGACCGCACAATTGTCAGTGCGGCCGCACTATGAGTTCCTCTAAGTGGCAACTCTCTGAAGATAGATTTTGTCCTGATCTGCGGCCGCGATGAGATTACTGCGGTCCGCACAATTGCAAGTGCGTTTCGCACATTATTGCCTTACCAACTGCCCTAGTCAACACTTCTGTGGACCGCACAATTTCTTGTGCAACCGCAGATTTCAAAATTAAGTCGGGAAGATTCCTTAAGGGTTTCGATTTATACACAAATTGGACATGGTAATAGCAATTAAACATGATAATCAGGATACCCATTCCCCAAATAGCGATTAGGAGTTGACCCACACAATTTAAACCCCACATGGATAGAAAATTGACTTCTAATGACAAATGGTCTAAAATAACTAACAAATTGTAAACTAAACTAAGAAAATTAAAGAATCCTAGAAATGATTTGAATATACCAGTGATGAAGAAGTGCTAAGGAATGAGCACAGATGTGTATCTAGGTGGTAGATGATTGAACAGATGTGAGCAAAGTTTTAGCCCTTTTTTAAGTGCTCAGAGAGTGAAAAGTTTGTACAGTAGCTTTAGTATTACTATTCATACAAGAAAGACGAGTGCGGCCGCAGAATTCCTTCTGCGGTCCGCTCTCTACTACCTGGAGGTTCACATCCTTTGATGATCTGCGGTCCGCACTCTACTACCTGGAGGTTCACATCCTTTGATGATCTGCGGTCCGCAGATTTAGCTGTGCGGCCGCCGATTTTGGTACGGACCGCAGAATTCGTTGTGCGGCCGCTCTTTGGTTGTTTCTATAACAAACAAACTTTAGAGAGTTTGCTTTTTTCCATCTCAACTTGTGCGGTCCGCACAAGAATTGTGAGGCCGCAATTGCCTTCTGCTGTAGCATTCAAAATTGTGCGATCCGCACTTTTTTCTTACTTAGCCAATTTTTCTGAGCACAGTTCATGTAAAGCACATTCATTCCTGCAACACACTTCAAAAATAGTTAGAACAAAATAAGACCTATCTAAATAAGAAGAAAAGAAACATGGGTTGCATCCCAAGAAGCGCCTGATTTACCGTCGCGGCACGACGCAGATTACCATCACTTCAAATTAATCACTGCCACCACGTGGCCATCATTAGCTTGTCCAAAATAATGTTTCAACCGGTGACCATTGACTCGGAATACCTCATCATTTTTGTTCTTCAAGTTTAATGCACCAAAAGGTGTCACACCCACAATTTCAAAGGGACCACTCCATTTGGATTTCAGTTTTCCGGGAAACATCTTCAATCGTGAGTTAAACAACAAAAAAAGGTCACCCGCCTTGAACTCCTTGTTTCGGATGTATTTGTCATAAAGGTACTTCATTCTCTCTTTGTACAAGGACGAACTTGCATATGCATGGTACCGGAACTCATCTAATTCATTCAATTGTGCAACCCGCAAGTTAGCGGTTGCATTCCAATCAAGATTTAACTTCTTTAAAGCCCACATGGCTTTGTGCTCGAGTTCTACCGGAAGATAACAAGCTTTGCCAAATACCAACCGGTATGGAGACATCCCGACAGGAGTTTTGAAAGCAGTCTGATAAGCCCATCATGCATCATCAAGTCTTTGACCTATCCATCAGGTTAGCATTCACTATTTTGGACAAGATACTCTTTATTTCCCGGTTGGAGATTTTCACTTGACTGCTTGCTTGTGGATGATAGGGAGTCATGACTTTATGAGTGAAACCATACTTGGTGAGTAAGGAATCGAAAGCTTTCTTGCAAAAATGCGACCCACATCGCTTATGATAGCCCGCAGAGTACCAAATCTTATGAAAATATTCTTCTTCAAAAATGCCACCACACTTCTCGCTTCATTGTTTGGTAGAGCAACGGCCTCAACCCATTTAGACACATAATCAACCCTGACCAAGATGAAGGTGTTTCCACAAAAACTCACAAAGGGACCCATGAAGTGAATAGTCCACATATCAAAGATATCAATCTACAAAATGGTAGTGAGAGGCATTTCATTCTTCTTCGAGATTCCACCGGCCCGTTGGTATTCATCACATCTTTTCACCATATCCCTTGCATCTTTGTAGAGAGTGGGCCAATAGAAACCGCAACTTAGCACTTTAGCCGCCGTTCTTGCTCCACCATGGTGGCCACCATACATCGAAGAATGACAAGCTCCAAGGATTTCACATTGTTCCTCCCCCGGTACACTTCTTCTAATCACTCCATCCGTACAAATCCGGAAAAGGTACGTTTCATCCCAATAATAGTCTTTACAGTCTCGTTTGAGCTTCTTCCTTTGGTTTGAAGAGAACTCATCCGGGATGATACCACTTACAAGAAAATTTGCTAGATCCACGAACCATGGCACCTCTTTCATTGAAATAGCCAAGAGTTGCTCATCGGGGAAGGATTCATTGATTTCAAGGCCATCATGCGGCCTCCCCTCCTCCTCCAAACGAGACAAGTGGTCCGCCACTTGGTTTTCACTTCCTTTTTGATCTTGGATGTCTATATAAAACTCTTGCAACAAAAGCACACATCTCATCAACCGGGTTTTGGAATCTTTCTTTCTCATAAGATAATAAAGTGCCGCATGATCTGTGTGGACAATCACTTTTGCACCCATCAAGTATGGGCGGAACTTCTCAATAGCAAACACAATGGAAATGAGCTTTTTTTGGTAACGGTGTAATTGACTTGGGCATCATTCATGGTCTTACTAGCATAGTAGGCCGGATTAAAAATCTTGTTGATACGTTGCCCCACAATTGTTCCAATTAGGAACAGTGATGATAGGAGTTGTTGTCAACTTGAACTTGATCAATTCAAAGGATCGCATGCAATCATCATTGAAGTGAAATTTAGCATATTTCTCCAAAAGCTTGCACAAGGGGTTCACCACTTTGGAAAAATCCTTTATGAATCGCCGGTAGAACCTCGCGTAACGCAAGATTCTTCTCACTCCTTTCACGGATGTTGTAGGTGAAAGTTTAGAAATCACCTCTATTTTTTCCTTGTCGACCTCAATGCCCTTCTTTGGAATTTTGTGGCCAAGGACAATGCCCTCCTCGGCCATGAAATGGCATTTCTCCCAATTCAACACCAAGTTCATTTCTTCAGACCTTGCCAATACTTTATCCAAATTTGCCAAGCAACCATCAAAAGAATCCCCGACTACCAAAAAGCCATCCATGAAGACTTCAAGGTAATCTTCTACTGTATCCGTAAAGATCGCCATCATACACCATTGAAAAGTGGCAGGTGCATTGCACAAGCCAAATGGCATTCGCTTGAAAGCGAAAGGGCCATAGGGACAAGTGAAAGTTATTTTCTCTTGATCTTCCGGGGCAATAAGGATTTGATTGTAGCCCGAATATCCATCGACAAAGAAATAGAATGCCCGGCCGGCCAACCTATCAAGCATTTGGTCAAGAAAGTGTAGTAGAAAATGGTCTTTCCTTGTGACTTTGTTTAGATTCCGATAGTCCATACACACTCTCCACCCGATCACCGTTCTTGTTGGAATCAACTAGTTCTTATCATTGGTGACCACAGTTATGCCCCCTTCTTCGGGACACATTGCACCGGAGAAGTCCACGAACTGTCGGAAATAGGGTAGACCACCCCGGCATCCAACCATTTGATAATCTCCTTTTTGACCACGTCTTGCATGGCTTCATTGAGTCTCCTTTGATGTTAAATGGATGGCTTGGCATCGTCCTCCAAGTTAATTTTGTGCATGCAAAATGCGGGGCTTATTCCCCGAATATCTGCCAAAGTCCACCCAATAGCTTTCTTCCTCTTGTGGAGCACCGTCAATGTAGAGTCAACTTGCACGTTTGTCAAACAAGAGGAAAGAATAACTGGTAAAGTAGAACAAGGGCCAAGGAATTCATACCTGAGATGTGGAGGCAATGGCTTCAACTCCAAGATAGGAGGCTCGTCAATTGAATGCTTTGTAGGAGGAGTTTTCCTATTCTCAAGATCCAAGGAAAGCTTCCGGGGTGCATAGTTGTACGACCCCATTCCTTGCAAAGAATTAACACATTCCATGAAGCCATCCATATCGTTATCATCAAAATTTAGCAAGACGGCCTCCAACATGTCACCCACATTAATTGTGGCACTTGTATCATCAATAATCGCATTGGTCACCAAGTCCACAAACGAACATACTTCATTGCTATTCGGTTGCCTCATAGATTTGCACACGTGGAACACTACCTTTTCATCACCCACCCGGAAAGTGAGATCACCGGCTTCCACATCAACAAGAGCCTTCCCCGTAGCAAGGAAAGGTCTTCCAAGAATAATCGGGGCCTCATAGTACACTTCACAATCAAGAATAACAAAATTCGCGGGGAGAATGAACTAGTCAACTCGAACCAATACGTCCTCATTCACCCCTAACGGCCTCTTCATTGTACGGTCGGCCTTTTGTAATATCATAGATGTGGGTCTTAGTTTCCCAATTCCTAATGTCTTGAAAACCAAATAGGGCATCAAATTGATACTCACCCCAAGATCACAAAGAGCTTTTTCAAACTCGGCACTTCCAATGGTACAAGGGATTGTGAAAGCACCGAGATCTTCCCACTTAGGAGCCATCAATTGCACGATTGCACTCACTTGGTGCGTGACTTTGATAGTTTCAAATTCATCAACCGCTTCTTTGTCACCAAGTCCTTCATAAATTTTGCATATCCGGGCATTTGCTCCAAGGCTTCAACTAAAGGCACATTTATCGAGAGACTCTTCATCATAGCAATAAACTTTTTGAATTGATTGTCGCAGTTTTTCTTGGAAAGCCTTTAAGGATAGGGAGGAGGTGACTTAGGCAATGGTGCCTTAGCTTTTTGCACTACCAGTTCCAGTATGTCAATCACATGATCCCTAGATGGGTTCACATCCTCTTGAGTCTCTTCCACCATGTCATCAATATCAATCTGCATTTCCCCATTTGCGTGCACAACATTGTTTGGAATCTCCTCTTCCTCTACCAGTTTCTCATCATCCATAAGTTGCCTTTGACTTGAGGTAGGTTCATCCCCACCTCTTCCACTTCTTGTAGTGATGGCCATGGCATGCCCCGTATTGTTTCCACCCTACGGGTTCACCACCGTATCACTTGGTAGTGCCCCCTTAGGACGAGAATTTAAAACTTGAGAGATTTGACTTATTTGCACTTCTAAGTTTCGGATTGACGTGTTGTGTGAAGCAAGTTGGGCATCAGAATTGGCATTCTTCTCCATCATTTTCTTGAACATGTTCTCAATACGACTCATTTCATTGTTGGAGAAACTAGGACCATGAGAAGGATAAGGAGGTGGGTTGCTCGATTGTTGATTCATCGGGGGCCTTTGAAAACCCGACCCCCGATTTCCTTGGTTGTTGTTCCACCCACCTTGGTTATTGCCTCCAAATTGCCTTGATTGTTATTGTTTTGCCAATTCCCTTGGTTATTGCTTCCACTCCAATTGCCTTGATTGTTTCCACTATTTCAATTACCTTGGTTGTTAGAACTCCAATTGCCTTGATTATTTGAAGGTCTCTATTGTTGTTGACTAGGGCCTTGGAAGTTGTTTATTTGCCCTTGAAAGTTGTTCACATATTGGACCTCTTCCTCTTGATCATTGTAAGAATCACTTTGATCAAATCCACTATCATCTTGCACAAGATTGTCTACTCTTTATTGCACTTGTGGACTTCTTATTCTCTCTTGTTTACCATCATATTGACTCCCTAGTGGAACGGGTACATTGTCTTGAGGCGGCCGGCCTCGTCTAGTGGCTTGAGGTTCAAGAGCTACCTCATCCATTGCATCATCATCCACGTCCACATCTCTCACGGCTATGTTTTCGAACTCATTATTTTCCATGATTGCACCTACAATAATCATATGTTAGTAACAAATAAGGAAAAGAAGATATTCCAAAAACACACCTAAATAAATAGCTAACACCTTTTTTTAGCTCCCCGGCAACGGCGCCAAAAATTAATCTCGTCCAATTTCACTCCTCTATTTGAGGATATGAAAACGGTCGAAGCAATAGTAATACCCAATAAGATTCGGGGTCGAATTTCGCAGGGAGCTATGTGAATGGGTGTTAGTAGTATATATCTTAGCCCGTGAGTTTGTATATCTAAATTTGCACTTTCGCAATAATTGGTTTTGTTTGAAAATCTAAATTAAACTACGATTGCGATTAAAAAAATAAAACTAGGAAATTGTTTTTGGTTGTTTTTCAAATAATATAAAAGGCATAGGGCTATGACCTTCACCTAGGTGTTTACCTAAAGGGTTGTAAACTTTAAAGCTTGTTTTATTGGTCGGGATGTATTATAGCTATCAACACTCAAGTACCCACTCACTACCTCTTGGTCAAAGAGTGGTTTTCCCAGTTTGGCTTTCTCAAGTCCAAATGGGTATTGAACAAAACAATTGATAATAAGCTCAAGTCGGGTTTTACTATCTCTAGGTTCAACCCTTTAATTGGGCTTATCAATCTCTCGATTGACCCAATTTCTTGTTATCCAAGTTTTCCTAGACTAAGTCTCTCTTTCTCAAGTAGAGACCAAGTCAAATAGGCATGAAATAATGTTTGCAACCATTAATTCTTCACATAAAAGCAAGAACTAGGCTAGATAATCAACACCCAACCATAAACAAGCAATAAATTAAACACCCATTAAGTTTACACACTAGGGTTGGGTCATAACCCTAGTGAAATCTAGCTAATCATGATTAAATTGGAAGAAAAAGAAGAATACGTGATAATTAAACCCATATTGATAATTAAAATGATGAAATCAATATTCAAAAAGCTCAAAATAGCAAAAACTACTAAAAAGAGTAAAAGAAACTGTCTATTGTAGCAGTTGATGTCAAAACTTAACCTAAAAAGTGAAACTCTTATATTTATATGGTGCTAGAATTTTCGGACAAAAATGCCCTTTCGCAGGTTCTGCGGATGCACAATTCCATATGCGGTCCGCACTTTGTTTCAGCCTGATAGGATTGGAAACCTGCGGCCGCAAACATTTGAATTGCGGCCGCACTTATCTCTTTCTGTGGATAGCACAAATATGTCTGCGGCCGCACCATGCTCTTCTGCGGCCCGTACAAATGTGGTTGCGGCAGTATCATGCTCCTCTACGGCCGCACAATAATTGTGTGGTTCGCACTCTTATTAAACTTGAGATGCAGGTTCTCTGAACTTTGGCTTTTACCCAGTTTCTGCAGACGCACAATTTCATGTGCGGTCCGCATCTTGCAACCTTCTCTGATGGAATTGCTTCATGACCTGTGGCCGCAGATGGTATTCTGCGGACCGCACTTTTAGCTTTTGTGTTGTTTTTGTCCTTAAGTTCAAATTACTCCTTTTTGAAGTGGATTTCATCTTTGGAGCTCATCTTCCAATATTCCTACAATTAAGCATATTTTATCAGTTTTCGGGAACACAATTAAGTGCTTTTGGACTAAAACGAAAGCAAAAGGGCACTAATAAATAGTCAAAATCCCCATTTATCAATCTCGACCACGGGCTTTGTCATCTCCTAATCGACCTCGGCCGAATCTTTTCTCGATGTTGCTTAATCCCAAGTACTGAGGCGGATTTCTCGATTAGGTCTATTGATGAGTTGAAAATATGGACTACGCTTCTGTCTCCGGTTGTAATATTTTTGGTGGCTACGGCTAATTTGGCGAGGTTGTCCGCCGCGGTATTCTGTGCTCGGGGGATCTAGTCAAGTTGGCACTCTTCGAACTCGGGTAGTAGCTTGCAGATTTCGGTATGGTACTTCTGTAACCTTTGTTCCTTGATTTGGAAAGTCTGTGACTTGGTTGGCCACGAGTTAAGAATCGCAGCGTAGTCTTAGCCGCTTCGCTCCGTATTTGAGTGCTAGTCTTAATCCTGCAATTACGGCATTATACTCTGACCTCATTTTAGTCATGTCCGGGCACCTTATGGACTGGCAAATCTCTTCGCCTGTTGGGACTTCGAGTACGAGTCCCAGCCCGGACCCTGACGTGTTAGACGCGCACTCAATATACAGGACCCAGAGGTCTTGCGTTTGGGGAGAAGCGTGGACGAATTCTTTTTCGACTTCGGGCATTATTTTTGTGCTGAAGTCGGCGACGAAGTCTGCAAGGACTTGTGACTTTATCCGTGTTCACGGCCGATATGTGATATCGTGCTCGCTCAATTCGATGGTCCATTTGGCCAACCTGGCCGATAGATCGGTTTTATGCAAAATGCTTCTTAAGGGAAAGTCGTAACAACCGAGATAGGGTGGCATTGGAAATATAGTCTAAGCTTTCGTGAAGCACGACTAAGGCCAGAGCCAGCTTTTCGAGGTGGGGGTATCTCGTCTCGTTGTCGACTAGTGTTTTGCTAATGTAACAGATGGGAGATTGCGTACTTTTATTTTCTCGGACCAGGACCGCGCTCACAGTTACTTCGAACACGGTGAGATAGACGAGGAGGTGTTGTTCCGGTTCTGGTTTTTGAAAGCAATGGTGGCGATGACAAGTATACCTTTAACTCCTTCAGGGCTTGGGCGCACTCAGGGGTCCATTGGAGGCCGTTATCCTTTTTGAGTACGCCTAAGAATTTATGGCACCTATCAGATGATCGCGAAATGAATCTTGAAAGGGCAACGATACGGCTAGTCAATCTCTGAACCTATTTTTTGGTGGTCAGGTGCTCTAGTATCCCTTCGATGGCCTCGATTTGGTCGAAATTGACCTCGATACCCCGCTGTGACACTAGAAAACCTAAGGATTTTCCTGAGGCCACGCCGAATGCATATTTTTGGGGGTTTAGTTTCATTATGTATTGCCTGAGTATGACAAAGGCTTCTCTCAAGTGGTCGATGTGATATTTTTTCCTCTTGGATTTAACTAGCATGTCATCTATATAGACTTCCATCATTTTTCCGAGTTGGCCTTTGAACATCCTCGTCACCAACCTTTGATAAGTCGGCCCTACATTTTTCAGCCCCAAGGGCATGACCCTGTAGCAATACGTCCCTTGATAAGTGATAAAGGTGGTTTTTTCCTGATACTCTTCCTTTATGAGGATTTGATTATAGTCCGAGTAAGCTTCCAAGAAGCTTAGCAGTTCATGCCCGATTGTTGCATCGATGAGTTGGTCGATATGGGGTAGTGGAAATGAATCCTTGGGGTATGCTTTGTTCAAGTTAGTGAAATCTACGCACATCCGCCATTTGTCGTTTTTCTTTTTCACTATGACCACGTTAAAGACCCATTGAGGGTATTTCATTCCCTGACGGAGCCATTTTCTAACAACTTTTCCACCTCTTCGCGTACTGCGTTATTAATTTCGGAGTTGAACTTACGCCTAACCTGCCTCACCGAGGGGTGGAATGGATCGACGTTCAATTTGTGTGTGGTGATCTCCTTTGAGATACCTGGTATATCTGATTGGCTGAAAGCAAACAAGTCTGCGTTAGCAGTTAAGAATTGACGAAAATTACTCGGTTCCTAAAGTTTGCAGCCGATATAAGCTTTCTTGTTGTGGTCGTTGATGTCTAATTGAACGGGGTCGAGGTCCTCTATGGTTGATCCTGCAGCTTCAACTGTATCGAGGTCTCTGATGACGTCCTCGCTGTCATCAATATCGATCTTGACCCTGTTGATTGCTATGCCTCTTTTGCTTTATCCTTTGTTTG
Organism: Nicotiana otophora; assembly: GCA_000715115.1. Classification (NCBI taxonomy): domain Eukaryota; kingdom Viridiplantae; phylum Streptophyta; class Magnoliopsida; order Solanales; family Solanaceae; genus Nicotiana; species Nicotiana otophora. Next base: position 25,151 of record AWOL01S0017210.1, read on the forward strand.
TTGTTGGGCTGTACAGTCCAAGGCGATGCGGTAGCATTCTTGGGACGTGCATTGTTCCCCTCGTATATTGAATATCCCCCATGGAGTTGGGAATTTGATGACTTTGTACAAGCTGGAGGGGATGGCTCTCATGGTGTGTATCCATAGTTTCCCTATTATGGCATTGTACGTTGTGTCTTGGTCCATGATATGGAATGTGGTTTCCAGCGGGGCGCCACCGGCCAGGACGGGGAGTGTGATCTCACCAGATGTTCGCTCAACTGCATTGTTAAAACCCGTTAGTGTGATGCAGCACGCCACTATCTTATCCTCGAGTTGCATTTGTGCAAGCACTCGAAGGTGGATAATGCATGCACCACTCCCATCGTCTACCATAATGCGCCTCACATCGGTATCTAAAATTCGTAAAGTGATAACAAGAGCATCATAGTGATGGAGAACCAAATTGTTGGTATCTGACTTATCGAAGATGATACTCTCTTCGAGTTCATCATACCGTTCGTGGGTGATCGCCCGTTTGAGCTTGTGGGTTGTGGTGAACTTCACACTGTTGATGGAAGTATAGTTGCCTCCCCGATGATCATGTGGATGGTACGGGTCGGCGAGGGTGGTTTCGGCAGCCCTTGATGTTGTCCGCGTCCTCTAGCAAAGTTGATCCTTCCCCGATCGCTCAACAACTCTTTGAGGTGTCCCTGTCGTAGCATGTTTACGACCTCTTGTCATAGGGCGATGCAATCTTTGATTTTGTGTCCTCGCTCTTGATAGAACTCGCAGAAGGCATATGATTTTCTAATATTCGGGTCTGACCTCATATTTTGTGGCCACTTCACCTTCGGTCCGAGCTTCTCCAAGGCGTAGACTATTTTTGTAGGTGACACACAAAAATTGTGAGCGGATAATAAATGGGGCATACCTCTCTCGTTCCGGTGAGTCCCTATTTTTGATCGGGGTGGCCTTCTTCGTGGCGAGATGAGGACGTAGTGGCGGCTCTGACATATGGTAGATGTCGTTCCCGTTTGGGTAGCGAGACTGCGAGGTCTCTTCTGATATCATTTATTCTATCTTTCCTGGATTCTGCTTGCACTGAGGTCAGTCGATGGGTGGGCCCATTGAGGTCATCCTCGTCTACTCGGACTTTGGCGCAATATGCATTGTGTATCTCATCCTAGGTAGTTGGGGGTACTTCATAAGTCGACTTAGTAGCTTTCTTGTCGCCCTCAAACCGTTTCTGCTCAGTCCATTTTGAAAAGCTACGACCGTCATCCCTTCCGATACATTTGGCAAGGTAATTCTCACTCGGTTGAACCGGGAGAGGAAATCCCTCAATCCTTCTCTCGGAGACTGTTTAATAGCAAATATGTCGTTTACTCTCGCTTCTGCCTTTTATGCTCCAGCATGGGCCATTACGAACTTATCGGCCATTTCTTCGAAGGTTTCAGTAGAGCGTGTAAGCAGATGTGAGTACCAAGTTAATGCTCCTTCCGTGAGGGTCTCGCCAAACTTTTTTAACACAATGGAGGATACTTGTTCCTTGGCGAGGTCATTGCCTTTCACGGTGGTGACGTAGTGAGTCACATGGTCTTCGGGGTCGGTCGTGCCATCATATATTTTCAGATAAGGCGGCATCTTAAAGGTCTTTGGTATGGCATGTGGGGAGGCATCATCACTGTACGGCTGCTCGACGAACCGTCCGGCATCTCTCTTCGGCAAGAGCTTAGGGGCGCCCGGTATCTTATCGACCCTCTCTTTGTGTTCTCTCATTTAATCTCAAAGCGGTTTGTTCTCATTTTCCATTTCCACCATTCTTTTCAAAATGGTTGTGAGAGTGTCGTCATCTATACTATTAACGATATTATGAGTAATATCTGCCATTGGAGGAGGAGGGAGTTGACCATGCTGCTCGTCCGCTGGTGGTATAACGCAAGTCCTTACGTTATCTGTAACCGCATCCCGAGCGGGCTTATGAAGGACACTGGTTAGCGTGTCAGTTAGCCAGGCCTCTAGGAGCCTTTTTATTGCTGGTGGCGCCTCCTCCACCACGGATGTGGAGGCTTCCTTGCCAAGGGACTTTGTGATGCTGTCGTGGGGAGGGGGTGATCCAACTCTCCAGGGAGAGGCATTGGGCGTTGCGCCCTCGTCCACTGCTTCAGAGCTCTCATTGATTATGTTCAAGAGGTTGGTTGGGAGGTCACTCATTATTCTTGTTCTTTCTCCTCTGTTACCTGCCATAGTAGATCTATGTAAGCAGAGAGAAAAGGATCTTGCTCTTGTTTGTCTTTACGTTAGTAACCAGTGTTAGTTGTAGATCAAGAAGAAACTAAAAATTTAACTGGATAATTCCCACAGACGGCGTCAAATTGTTTGACCAAAAAATATAACTTTCAGTTAAAATTATTATATTTATGTAATAATGGGTTGAACCTAGTTAATGATAATATCTCTAAATACGAGTTTTGAAAGTGTGTGTGAGGTGGGACAGATCCAGCAGGGGGTTGAAAATAACAAGCATTAAATAGTCATAAAATATAAGCGATAATGGCATATGGGCTAATAATAAATAGCAATAAATGGCATTTGAGTAAATAGGAGGAGTGATTAACCCAATAAATAATGAGCTAGGTGATTATTCCTCCTAACAATCATGAATGACAGATAGAACTTAGAACATTCGAAATCTTCTCGGATCTGATAGAAAAGTGTAGGATAATGTGAGCGAGAATCTTGACAAAAAGGTATTCTTTGTATCTTTTCAAGAGGGAGAGAATATTTTGTAAAGTCTGCTCTTCTCACAATGAATATCACATGCCCCTATTCATTATATTTTTTCCTATTTATGTGGGACATACCCCAATAAACCCTAATAGTATAGGTACAGAGAATATCTAATAAAATATTCTCTTTAATATCCTACCCTAATAAACTAGCTGTTACAGCTCTGTTTATGGCACTTGACATCGCCCATCTTCCGCATCTCGACCACAGGCTTTGTCCTCTACCGGTTGACCTCGGCCGACTCCTTTCTCGATGCTGCTTAATCCTAAGTACTGAGTTGGATTTCGACCCATACACAGTTCAATCTTAATAGGCTATAAAAATTAATAAATCCAGTCCAATCTATCTAACCCTTCGTTGAAAAGGCTCAGTATAAATACTAGCGCAACTCAACCCTAAGCGCTCATGTGTATGGGCTAAAATTGAATGATAACAGATAACCAAATGGTAAGATGACACGTGGAGCGGAAGATAAACAAAAAACGAGTTGGGAAACAACTAGTACCAAATGCGACGTGTGACATAGTTACCGGATGGATTCCGAAGGGAATAAGGTCGGCAGTAGAAGTTCAAAGATTTTCCATCGGATAGCATTCAATGAGGGAATATTTGCTAGTGTTAAATGAGAAGACGTTACAGAGAATACTGGCATCCAAAGCATGCTGTTACATACTCATCAATGGCCCTTTTATTATCATTTAAAGAGGAGCTTAATCCTAGGATCTTGTTTCCCTAGGTAGAACTATAAATAGTGGGGTTAACAGCCATTGTAGGGACAAGAAACATTCTGTACGCAAAAGTTATACTATTTTGCTCTCACACTTTACTATTTAGCTTTCATTTTAGTAGTTTATCATTGATTTATCTTTATTTTCACTTTTGCTCTCGGAAAGGTTGAGGTCAGAATTAGGCTTGTTATCTTCTTTGATTTCAATCGTTAAATCTTAATTTTAGCCTTATTTCTTTATCGTTTTTGGGTCAAATCGATTCGCTTGTCTATAAATCACGTTACAAATTTAACTGTACCGTTTTACGGTAAACAATTTGGTGCCTACTGTGGGACATAGACAATTGCGTAATTGTTTTGATCCATACGTTTATTACTAACTAGTTTCAGTTCTTTCTTTTAGTAAAAATCAGATATGGCATCTAATGATGCCAACAACACATACAACGTTGAACTACGCGTTGAATGGGAAGAATTGTCCCAGCATGATGATTCAATCAGCGACACCCGTAACAAAGGTGACGAAACAACCCCGGTTCTTGAAGGACAGTATCCTTAACATGAGCGGGAACCAACTCCTGATGATGCGGAGCAGGAACATATCGTAGAAACGGTCAAACTCCTGAGGGAACAGCAGAGAACAATCATGGATCATCTCTCGAGACATGATCGGGTGATGACGAAATTGAAACAAGCATTGACGGGTGCTTCCAACAACGCAAACGTAAGGGGTCCAATCCTTCCTAGTGGTCCCATAAATCAAACAGCTCAGAGAATCGATAACAACACTCTAAGGGGCAAAGTCGATTTCGACGAGTCCGGAGGAACCAGTAGCGGATCTGAGAACAACAACGGAAGTGGTCCTTTCAAGACCGAGCTCATGAGATTGATGAGAGAAATGAATGAACGAATAGATCATATGCGAAGGAGTTCCACGCTCGGATTGATCAAATTCCGGGCGCACCGCCGGTGCTAAAGGGCCCAGATTCAAAAAAGAATATCCAGTTTACATTTAAGCCAAGTGTTGCACCAGAGTTAATTTCAAAAAGATTCAAAATGCCGAACATACCAAAATACGATGGGACTTCGGATCCACAAGAGCACATCACAATCTACACCACGACTGTGAAAGGAAATGATTTGGCTCAACATGAGATCGAGTCGGTCTTGTTGAAGAAGTTTGGCGAAACCCTCACAAAGGGGGCCTTGACATGGTACTCTCTTTTACCCCGAACATTCAATTGATTCTTTTTAAATGCTTGCAAACTCGTTCATTAAAACCCAGCCAAAGCAAGGAAGGTTTGGTCTAGAAAGGTAGACATATTCAAAATTGTGCAGGATGAATCTAAGCTGCTGCGAAAATTTGTGATCTGGTTCCAAAGAGAAAGGATGTTGCTACCGGCGGTTCCATATGAGTGCAGCGGAGGCATTCACAAAGGGTCTAAATCCATTGAGTTCTGATGCCTCCCGAAAACTGAATGAGAATTTGCTCGAGTTTCAGGGAACCTCATGGGCATATCTCCATAACCGTTATGAGTAAAAAATAAGGATAGAAGACAATCAGCTTGGGTCTTCGGTATCAGCCAAGGGACGGGGTCGAGACAAAAGTCACGACAAGTTTAAAAGCGATTTCGATGCGGATCGGCGGTCCTCTAGAGGTTATTTTTTATCGTATGAGAGGACTGATGGGCGTAGCAGTAAAGGGTTCCAGACATAGGATAGGATCGCTCCCGACAGAAGAGCCGATCATGGACGGAACAGCAGGTCGTTGCAAGAGAAAGAGGTGTCATGAGCCCGAGATTTCGCATATTCCAGGTTATCAGAGTACAACTTCAACATCAGCCTAGTAGAGTTGGTATTGGCAATGAGAAATATCAAAGAAGCACGGTTCCCGAAGTTGATCCGCTCATATCCTACCTAGAGGGATCCCAGTTTATGGTGTGAATACCATGGAACTCATAGCCACAGAACTGGGGACTGTTGGCATCTTTGTGAAGAGGTGGTGACATTGCTGAAGAATGCCTATATCAGGGAGTTTTTAAGTGACCGAGCCAAGAACAACTACGTCCAAAGCCGGGACAATGCAGAGCCTTCGAAGGTAGCAGAAGGGTCACCTTGGATGACCATCAACATGATCTTCGGTGGAAAAAGTCAATGGTGTAACCTTTTCAGCAGCAACGACAACGAAGATATCGGTGACTCACAATAAGAGACTCCGGGAAGTCATAGATGATGGCATCACCTTCACGGAGGAAGACACTGACGGACTCATTTTGCCGCACGATGACTATTTGTTAATCTCTCTCAATGTTTTAGATTTTTAAATTAAGCGTGTTTTGGTTGATCCAGGAAGTTTAGCCAACATCATCCAATGGAGAGTTCTGGAGAAAGCGAAGCTAACAAGGAACATTATTCTGGTGACAAAACTCTTAAATGGCTTCAACTTGACAAGCGTGAGAACCCGAGGAAAGATTTTGTTGCCCACACACGCCAAAGGAGTAACGAAGACCACTCTATTCGAAGTGGTGGACTGTGATATGGGTTACAATATAATCCTTGAAAGGTCGTGGATACACGAGATGAAGATTGTGCCCTCAACATTTCACCAGTTGTTGAAATTTCCAACACCGGAAGGAATCAAGCAAATAAGAGGAGACCAACTGGGGGCGAAGGAGATGAACGCAGTGACCGTTTCTGGCAGTAAGGGAAAAGAATCTGATAAATAGCAATTACATGAACTGATGCCTTCTGCCTTTCCAAATGAAGAAGATAAGGGCGGAGGGTCATCGAAATCCTGTCAGGTTCCGAGATATTTTCAGGTACCATAGGAGACGGATGCAACTAAGTCAACCACAGAGGAACTCGAGCAAGTGGCTTTGTTCGAGGAGTTTCTGGAAAGGAAGTTCCATTTGGGAACGGGATTAAATCCCAAACTCAGGTTAAGATTTATTAATTTTCTCAAAGATAACGTAGACTGCTTTGCATGGTCATATTAGGATATGACATGTATCCCATTGAAGATGGCGGTCTACAAGCTGAGTATGGATCCAAACTTCCCACCGGTAAGACAAAAGAAACTTTCAATAGCCGAGATCAGGAACAAGTTTGTTAAAGAGGAAGTAACCTGACTACTTAATATTAGTTCGATCTGGGTGGTAAAGTATCTGGAATGGTTAGCTAACGTAGTCGTAGTACCCAAGAAGAATAACAAATTTAGGATGTGCGTAGACTATAAGGATTTAAATAAGGCGTGCCCTAAAGACTCGTTCTCGTTTCCAAACATTGATCAAATGATTAATGCTACGGCCGGACACAAGCTAATGTGTGAAGCCCCGTAAGTTTGTGCAAATGATTAGGGTTGATTTCAAACTTAAAGAATACAATTAAGATATAACGCAATACTAGCACCAGCGGAACAAGTTCATTGAAATATGGACCTAAGTTAACTGTCTAAGAAAATAACTTTGAAAAATTGAAATGAGAAGATTAGAAAAATTTCTGAAGCCCTGTGTGGCCCACGCAGGCTACGTGGCCTATTTTAGAAGAAGGGAGAAAGAGGAGAAGAAAGGGCTCAAGCTGCGTAGCTAGGTTACGTGGCCATGCAGGCTGCATGACCAGGATGTGTGGCCCACGCAGCCACCCACGTATACCCCTATGCTATATAATAGGGGAAGTTAGAGGAGAGAGAAAGAGATGATAGTTTTGGCTAAGTTTTGGGTTCTAGAGAGAAGGTGGAGCATCCCCAACCCAAATACACTTCAAAGGTGAGTTTCATGATATTTTTATGATGGATTAACATTAATTAATGCTAGTATTAATATTTACATGGATTGAAATCTATAGGAATTGGTCCAAATCTTCAAGAACACCAAGTGAACCCTAGTTAGGATTTGGACTTCAAGAGGTAATTTCTCTACTCTATACTTGCATACAATTATGGATTAAGTATGTCAATGAGATTTGTGGTTTAGGAAATGCTATTTGTTTGAAGTATTATATGAGTCTTGAAAATGAGTATTGTGAGTTAGGGTTCTTGAAAGAGGAAGATGGTGAATAATAAAATTGTGAACTTTGTTAAGTTGTTTGGTTGTTCTTTAGTTAAAAATACTAAAGTATTCCATGGATTGAAAAAGACCTAAAATATATAGTTCTTCACCATTGTTGAGCTAAGGAAGAAGATGCTGAATAGTGTTGATTTGGTGAAATGAGTTAAATACTATTCTTGTGAGCAATTCACTATTGAATATTGTTGTTGACCTCAAAATGAGAGAATTAGAGTTAACAACTCAAGTATCAAAGTCTATGATAAGAATATGAATTTTTACTAGACTTGTGAAGTGGGACCCAAGTGTTGGACACTTAGTTGGCTTGGTTGGTATTGTCGTAATGCGTTATTGATGTATATGAGTTCATTATGTAGATATCGGCGTTTTTGGCAACGTTTGACCATTTTAGTCAATTTGGAGCTTGGAATTAAGGTAATTTGATTAAACTTAGTTTTCTCAAGGAACTTTCTCTAATAGCATGATTTGGGTTAAGACATGAGTTAATTATATATGAGTATGTCCGCACTTGTGGGGGCAAGTGGGTGCGGACAATACACGACCATACTTCGACCGTAGAACTCCCAGACAATACGCCCTTGTCGCCGAACCCATACCCATTCCTGCAGTTGGATACCAAGATTTTGTTTGAACTTCCCTTCTCAAAAAAAAAGATTTTGTTTGAACTTTGAGATGCTTTCACTAAAGAGAAGTTTAAATCGAGAGATGCTTCTCCCTATGCTGTGAACCTAACCTTTCAAGCTAAGTGGGGGATTGTTGAAGTAGCTTGAAAAGTTAGATGGAGAAGAGAGGTTTATTACAGAGAAGAGAAGTTAAACCTCAAGTTTCAGTTACATATTTGAACTTTAATTGCAGTTATAATATTAATGTTGCAATACTACTGTTGATGGATAATGGTTCAATACGAATAGACGTGTCTGTTATTTGAAAAGGTGTGTTGTAACTGCAATTGCATTGCCTATAAATTACTTCATAAGTCGTTCATCACGGCAGAATTTTTCTAACTCCCCTTATTCCTATTTTCTCTAAAAGCTCTCTTGAAAGTCCGTAACTGAAGTTCTAAAGAGAGATTTTCAGAAATTGTTGTCTGCAAATCTCCAGACTTTGTTGTACCCTGAGGGTATATTGTCATAAACCATCAGCAAACTAGTGGGGCAATTAATACCTAAGAGATGGTGATTTTATCACGCCGTTCTAACAGGACCATCATATGTGACTTCTAACAAAAAAACAAGGAAAGATCTAAAAACTTTGTAGAGTATATAAACTCAACCCTACAATTCATCTTAAGGTATTTAGCAGCCATATGCACGTCCAAAAGTCCATGAGAAGAGGATTAGTAAGGAGTAACAATTATTACACAAGCACAAATATTATCTGAGCTATTTGTTAATTGTATTTTTAACAACTTATGCTATATGAGTGTACAGAATTTGAGTTTTCAATTGCTTTACTAATTGCAAGCATTAAGCTTAAGCATATATTTCAATTGATTATGTCTACGTGATGTCGAAAACTTTAGGGATGTTTTCTGTTTTGCTTAGGTTAACTTGCTGACAATTCAGATACCGAGCTACATGTACAACTATATCCTTTTTCATTCTCCTCCACCAATAATGTTGCCGCAAATCTTGATACATTTTGGCGGTACCTGGATGAATAGAATACCTAGAACTGTGTGCTTCTTCAAAAATTAATTCACAAAGCCCATCCACATTAGGCACACAAATACGACCATGCATTCGCAGAACCCCATCTTCCNGTGACTTGTGAGTAGTCTAGGAATGTTTTTGGCCAAAAACTCGAAAGCAACGTAGAAGAAAACCATAGGAAAGCTGATGTTAAATGAATTGTAATTGGAGATCTGTGAAGAATAAAGAATGCTCTAGGAAACAGATCAAAGATATGCCCTGGAATTCTGCTGCAATAGACAAGACTAATCCCTCTTCTTCCAAACAAACGAAGACAGAAAAAGAGCAAGAAAATTTGATAGCATCACATTGCAACTTAAATATATATTTTAGCTCAAAAACACAATGAACCCCTCAGCTTTATATTACAGTTCTCGACCTGGACCGGGTTGTTGCTTGATTTCTCCAATGTAAGGTTCATATAGAACATAATCAGTATTTAAGTTGTCTTTTACTTCTGAGAATCACAGTATTCGGGGAACTCGCACTCGCATGGTCCTTTTCTTATCTGCATTAGGAAGGAAACATCTTCATTACGAGGGGACTTAGCTTAAGAATAACATAAATATGAAAATAAAAAAGTAACTCTACTGATAATTCATAGATTCTCACGATATTGTAAAGCTTGCAGGTGCTAGTTTTTTTCAGTATTTAACATGACAAATTCGCCTGTATGATAGTTTCAAGTACCTGGGGTCTATAATTCAAGGTATTGAAGAGATTAATGATGATGTTACACATCGTATTGGTGCGGGATGGGTGAAATGGAGGCTCGCATCAGGTGTCTTATGTGATAAGAATGTGCCTCCTAAGTTCTGCAGAGTAGTAGTTAGACCGACTATGTTACATGGGGCAGAGTGTTGGCCAGTCAAGAATTCTCATGTCCAGAAAATGAAAGTAGCAGAAATGAGGATGTTGAAATAGATGTGCGGACATACCAGGATTTATAAGATTAAGAATCAGGAAATTCGGGCCAAGGTAGGAGTAGCCCCTATGGAGAACAAAATGCGAGAAGCGAGACTTAGATGGTTTGGGCATGTGAAGAGACGAAACACAGATGTCCCTGTAAGGAAGTGTGATAGGTTGTCCTTAGTGGGTTTTAGAAGAGGTAGAGGTAGGCCAAAAAAATATTGGGGAGAGATAGATTAGGCAAGATATGGCTTTGCTTCAACAGACCGAGGACATGACCCTTAATAGGAAGTTGTGAAGGTCGAGGATTAAGGTTGTAGGTTAATAGGTAGTTGTGCGTCTTTCCGGACATTTCCAGTGTTATTAGTGGCAGTCTTGTATTCTAATACTGTAGATTTCTATTATTACATGTTGTTCCTTTCGCCTTGTTTTCTTTATCTTGTTCTAGGGGTGGCAAATGGGTGGTTGGGCTGAATTTGAGCGGGTTAAAATGGGCTGAGTCAATAAATGAGTCATTGCCCAACCCTACCCAAAGTTTACTTGGGCTAAGATGGGTTGGTCAAGATGGGCTAAACAATGGATCACAACCCAACCCGCCCAACTTGACCCATATTTTTACAAATTAGTTTCATCTTCCATCTAGTATAAAGAAAGTTGTTAACTTTTTATTCACCCATGTATGTTCCCTACTTTCCCAACTTGTTCTCGTTATTGTTTGTTGCTACCGCTCTTTTCTCATTCTTCCTCAGCACGAGGGTCTACTGGAAATAGCATCTCTACATTCACGGTAGAGGTAAGGTCTGCGTACTAGCTACCCTACCCAAACCCCACTTGTTGAGACTATACTGGGTTGTCGTTGTTGTTGTTGTTGATAACACTATTTCATTAATCTTTACTCAACTTGTAGGTTTCATTGGATGAAAGGATTTTGATTCAGGGGTGGATCTTTATTACCCGAATTTTGAATCTTCACAAATTGAAAGTCCTTTTGGATGCATCAGGATTTTGGAGGACTACAAGTTTTAAAATCCAAAATTTCATATGATATGGAACATACAATTCATAAAATATGAAACATACTCCAATACCAACTAAACCAAACAAAATCACACAGCTGAATTTAGATATTACTCCTAGTCAAGTTTTTAAAAATTGTACAGAACGTTCAACGGCATTTTGGGAAAGATAAAACTGAACATCCACATTAAGGAGGTAAGTATGAACAATATACCATCCAAACAATTAACAGATAACATTAAGTTGCAGTTCCAAGGTCAAGGTCTTAGATTAGGACCAAATTCAATACACATACCTTGCGCAAGGTAAATGACACTCTCCTTGAAGCCCTTCTAATTCTTGTGTCATTCACTACATCAACCTGCAATATAGAAGTTTGGGGAAAAAATCAGTCGGAAAGAACACTGCCATCACAGTCACAGAACCAAAAAGAAAAGATAAAAGGAGCAGTACGAATCTAATCAATCAAGCACATATATTGAACATGCAAACTGAAGTTCAAAAAGGCACCCAAACAGAAAACAAACAATAAAGTATCATAGACTGAAGCAACGACGCAATAAAATTGCCTTAGCACTTGAGGATCCAAGACGACCTGCCTTGTTTTACCTATAGATTGACACTGGCATCTCCAATAATAAGCACATCCCACCCTTTCCGCACATTATGTGATTAACATCAAAACTCTTGAAAATGGAACTAGTAGTGAATGACAGAGTCCCAGTAAAACTAGTATTCCCCAAATAATTCAAATATTATTTGATAAGAACTAACAAAAACTTTAAACACTTAAAAGAATATGACTACTTGTACGGTTTGCAAATTTAAGATTCTTCTCAAACTTTTCAATTTTGTAGGGCTACTTGCTGAAACTTTCTGCTGAATCAATTTGATGTCAACAAGCTTCTGACAACTAGGTGAAGCATATGAGGCCAAGTTTCCGGTCATAATACTTACATGCGATAAAGTTAAGATATAAAATTTCTTGAAGTCCATGCTAACCATTCATCCAATTCAAGTTGCACGAAGCTTCAAACTCATTTTCATAATCTCCTGAAGACATGGCATACATAATAACATTTGAAGGAACTCACCTACTTGGAACCTTTCAAAACTGGATCTTTTTGCCATCATTTTACCAACTTAGTCATTTCTCATCCGAAATAGGTTTTTTTGGTTCTATAATCTGGATTTATCGAATTGGCAGTAACAAAGACATACTTCTTGGTTTAAAACTACATTTGCAGTACTCTAGGTGACAAAGTTGGAACTGTCACCAAGGAGAGGATTTTTTTTTTTAAGGTTTTAAATGCACATTACAGGAAACAAAAGATGGGATCAAGGGGGAAAGAAAGAAACAAACAAAGAAAAAGTACTGGCAGCAGGAGTTACCTTATGGTGTGGAATGTAATGGTGCCAAGCATAGCGTGCTTCCCCTGATAATAACAGAATAGATCGAGGAGGGAGATAAATAGCTCTCCTCAAGAACTTTGAGCTCTTGTCAGAATTTTGAGCCTCTTCATCACTTAATGTATCAGGGCTTGAAAGCCAAACACCAGTAGAATACTTTCTGAACTCCATGATGCAAGGCCCTGCCAATGAAAGGCTGAAAATTAAATCTTCAAATGCTGAATGGGTGTCAATATGCGGAGACAAACCCACGCCGGGTGGATATTCATTAACCTGTTAAAGATTTTGAAATATTTCTTGAAGTTAAACTTCAAAAGTTTCATGACTTCCAAACATTTGAAAACATAAGAAATTAGTGAAAAATTAAATTCTTTTGCCCAGCATAAAGCAAGACAATATGCCATGGAAGGACAGCTCATAAATGAAAAGATATCAGATGTGAAACTAACTCACCGTGAGCTGGTCTAAAAGTACAGTTTCAGCGTAACCAAGCTTTTGAAACAATGACATCTTTTCAAGTATTGGGGAAAGAAATAATGGAAGTTCACCCAAGTACTGGTTTGTGTTGACATTCCTTGTCTGCAGAGGTGAAATAGAAAGAGAAATTAAATAAATGCAGGTAGATCTTAAAACCCTATTAGCATTTGGAAGCTTAATAATCTAAAGAAATAGATAACAAACGTAAGAGAGATCAGCAGCCTTAGCAGAGAATGTCAAGAGTTCCTATAGTCATAAAGCCCAATATTATGCTCTAAATCCATCATGACAGCTTGCTTCATATAATAAAAATATAAACTGGCATATGCGGATGAGCTTTTTAAGCAATTGTGAATTGTCAAGGGATGAAAAAACGAGAAGAGGAACGATAATATTGACAGTTGTGATTATGTATTCAGACTTGTATTCATTCAGTAGTTGCTCGTGTACTTGTGTCACCTAGTTCTTGGGGGTTGTACTGTTTCGGTCGTCTTTAGACCATGTTATACTTCTATCAGATATACTGCTTTGAGATTATTCCTGCATTATTATGATATAACTCTGTTAATTAAAAGAAATTGGACTCTATTCTGTTGATTGTGAGTTGGCTTGCTTAGCAAGTACGGCTAGGCGCCATCACGGCCTGAGGTGGAACTTTGGGTGTCTAATTGATGAAGAGCTTCAGTGACGACTAAAAGCTTTCTAATGGTGTAACCAAACCAAAATTGTGGTTTATTTGATACTTGATGGGAGAGTCATAAATATTTCACGGAGACCTTTTGTAAGATTTACTAATTTGTTTTGACAACCGAGAAATCCACTGTTTCCAACTTCGAAACTTGATAGATAATAGACCCATCATTATCCTTCTCCACTTAAATGCCTGACTTTGTTCACTCGCTAGGGTTCAAACCCGTGACATGCGCCTACCACACATCCTCAGCTATATTTGCTGCTTTTGGAAATGCTAAGTCCCTCTGACCCAATATGCTACCCTTACCTCTTTTACTACCACGGGTTCTGGAAATCAGAGTACATACTTGTCTAGCCCTTTGATATCTCAAAAGCAAATGACACAGGGCAAGGGAAAACAAGAGAGTTCAAACCAAACTTATTTTACTCTAGTCTTCACATATCATGTTGCATACAGGGGGATGTACCGTGCCAATGACGGGTTCAATTGAACCCATAGCTTTCGACACGGAGTAAAAATTCGTTAAAAATTGTAATAAATAGTAGATATCAACCCATAACTTTAAAAATATAATGGGTTCAATGCTAAAACCTTAAAAGTTGAACCCATAGAATTTGAATCCTGGATCTGCCTCTGGTTGCATACACATATCATGTTGGAAAAGAATAAGAATCAAAAGCATGTTTTTCTATATGCTGGTATAACACAGTTGCATTTCAAAAACCAACGCTCTGCACTTACACTATATTGGAACTCATAACCATAATGCTGAACCCTTCTTTTAGCAAGTTTTTGCCAAGGCCTTGTATCAACTGCTGCTAGTAGTTCCTACAGATGTAAAGATGCTGAGTTAGATTTAGGTGAAACTTTTCACATAAGGTTTGAGAAAAGATGGAGAATATATAAGCACAGTCTAAATAAATCCTATATGCTTTTCCTGCAAAATGAGATATCTGACCTTCTCTTCTTCGGCACTGATAAAGTCATGAATCAAGTAAAGACCAGGAATATCTAACTCTGAAGCTGCCATAGACACCGGAATTGAGTCATCAACTGCAACCTTAACCAGAAAGCAAGCTTGTCAAGAACAGAAACATATGCAAACTATCAACAGAAGTTGCTCATGGGGGTAAAGACAAACAACTCGGTAACCTCTATGCTGCACTGGTACAACTTCAACTTACACACTGACCTTAGTTTCCAAAAATGACATGGCCAGCATTGGCAAAAGAACAAAAAAAACTAATTCATGAAAATGAGCGCTTACATTAAGCATGACCACTATTAGGCACAACTGCTCTACTTAAAAGTAGTGCATTGGTTACCATAGCATCTTTCAAACATCGGGTTTTCATCTACCAATGATTACTCAGGTATGCAGATATGTTAACAGAAGGAAGAACGGTCACATAAGTAAGTCTTCATGTCATATGCATCCTTCAGAAGCTCTTTGCATTCAGTTTTCTCATAACACACTTTAAAGCTGATAGTCTAGAAGTGACTGTATATTCAAAATAATAATTAAACCGACATACTCAAAGGAGAAGCACTATAAACAATCTCATGACAATTACAAGTCCGTACAAAATTCAAGACATTGATGTGCATAAAGATACCTGGCAGACAGAGTGTACAGAATACTGAATGTGCAAAGACCGGCCACCGAGCTCAGGACATGCACATCTATTCAACGTCTTCAGGGCAGACTCTGCAGACTTCTCTTCATGATAAGACACAATAACTCTAGTTCCACTTTCATCGGCGAGATAGACCCCCTTGACCGGACCATATGCACCAAATACAGCTTCAATTGTGTCGAAAGTGAGTCCTACCGCAGGCCCACAATTGGCCACATAAAGATTTGAACTTGATTCGCTAGTCCCTCCAGGACGTTTAAATCTCGGTAAACCCATTTATTATGATCAATACCTACAACAAGAAAGAATGTACCTTTACTTCACCATATTTATCCATTTTCTTTGGTGATTGAGAGCAATTGAACATGAAACACCACAGTGGTCCTTCCCATGTATGCAATCATCCAAAATATTTAACAGATCACATAAAAGCTTGTAAGTAGCTAAATAACAAACCTATCCTCCAATTTTCAAAATAATGAAAATTTGATCCTTGATAGTAACAGAAAATGTAGCATAACCTTGTTTTCAAGATTTACTTATTCCAACTCAACATAGAACTTTAGATAGCTCAGTAGTTTCATAGTAATACACAGATATACGGTGCTACTTGTCAAGCTTACTACTTTAATAATGAAAGAAAATAATCGACATTTGTAAGCTTGAAAACTTTGTGCTAAATACGGATAGTACCATTCTTGCGTTGAAATTGTCAAAAGTCCCACATTGGTGGATGACAATTTTGAATGGGAATTTCACCCTATAAAAGGAGGCCTAATGTTTAGGATTTACACACACCTCTCATTTGCCTTTTTTATCTTCTTAAGGCATTTGTATCTTCTCTCTTTAGTATTATCTCACTTGTAATTTTGGAGTGGAATAAAATATTGATTGTGTCCGAGGAAGTAGGCAAAATTGGCCGAACCTCGTAAATTCTGGTGTTCTTTTATTGTTGTCTTATTGTCTTGTTTATTATTTAGTGGTTGTCATAATTTTTTATATAGTAGTTGTGACTCATTCACACTATATACATTTGGCTTCCGCAACATCTTGCATCTATGGTTAACTTGATTATTCATTATATACAGTGAAATTCTAGCTCCCTCAAACTAATTACACCCTTTAATTCATGTTATTGTTTCACCAAAGAAAATAATTTTTATTCTTCAGGAATATCCCTAATCCGAATTACTAAAAAACAAGCATAAGAACAGGAATTTGCAACCTCGATATGCAAGCAATACAATTTTTAAATTTTGTCTGTTTATTTAGTTTTGTTTAAAAGACATTAGATGAAACCAAATCGTTTTCTGAAATAAACAGGAATAAAATTAAATTCGTCATTTTTAAAAATGAAAAAGAACAAAAGAGAAATCTTACTTGCAGAACTGCACCGCCCACCAAGGGTCTCTGTTGCAAAAAGACTGAAACGAAGAGTGTTTTCTCTTTACGTTGTTTCAGAGAAGTATATGTTCAGTTTTAGTGAGCCAAAATCTCGATGTAGTCCTCATAGTTAACACAAGTTATAAATGAACCCCTTGTTTTGTTTTATGATGTTAATTTGCCACTATATGTTTGGGAAAATATCAGCCAAATCCTCATAGTTAGTGGTTAAGTAGCAAAGTGTGGGGTGAATTGATTTTATGGTCCATTGCAATCCTTTTTTTAAAATTATATGTCAAATCTCATAAAAAAAATTATTTTTATGCATAAGATATTTTAAAATAAAATAGAAAAAGCTTTAAGAATTATTTATTTTATTCAAATTATAAAGAATTATGTTGAATTATTTCACCATCCTTCTTCAAACAAGAAATTAAGGAAGGGAAGAAAAATAAGTGTCTGGACATAAAATAAGGTCTAAGACTCATTTTTTAATATTCACGTCTCTATTTTACATGTTTAGTATAAAATGATTTACCTATATACGTATTTGTTTAAGTTTAGTAATAGAAACACATCAGCAATTTCATGTATATACTTTTAGGATAAATTACAACAAGAATTACGTATCAATTCCAAAATAAGTTTCATATGAAACCTCACTGCTTCACCATTTCAATTTAGACATGCTTCATCAATATGATGATTTTTGGTAAAAATCAGCTTGTGTTTGGCTAATAAATTTGAAAAACACTTTTGAGCAGCAACTAATGTTTGGTCAATCTTTTAAAAAGTGCTTCTAAATGTATTTTTCTCAAAAATATTTTTTAAAAAAGTGCTTGTGGGAAAATGCTATTTTTTTCTGCTTCTTAGAAACTACTTCTTCTACTCAAAAGTATTTTTTTTTTCCTTCAAAAAGCTTGGCCAAACATCTCAATTCTTTTAAAAAAATACTTTTGACAAAAAAAAAATACTTTTGGCGGAAATAATCAGTATGGCTCAAAAAATGGCACATCCTCCTCAATTGGAAGTATCCGGACCTCATAGTAGAAGGCCAAAGATTTGGAGTTTGACTTAGTCAAACTATCAAATGCAATAGCTAAACGGAGTCCCACGAAATTTAACCATCAAAATCAACTTTCTTGTTGTCAATGCCTTGCTTCAAACAAAATCGCGTTCGGCAAATTTAACTCTTGCGCAATCATCGTATTAGACATCTGTGAACTGTTTCAGCCACTGTTGCTAATTCTTGTTTAACATATATCCCTTTATTTTGAACTATCACATCATTTCAACAAGGGAGGAATGTAGCAAAACTGGCACAATCAACATTCAAGAACATCAAAGTTAGAGAGTGTCGAAACCAAAATGAAAATAATATCAAGATTTAACACAATAAAATGAGATTGCTGGATCAAAACAAAACTAATGTCATATACTATCATAATTCGGAATGGCATCTCAAATGACCAAGAAAATCTGAAACTGTAGTTTACTTCAATCTCCAGAAGTCCAAAAAGAACAGATAAAATGCCTAAAAAGCAAAATTTCAGGCACTTTAGTTCATCCTCCTGATAAGTTCATTAATGTAGTTCTCACGGTTGCCGGCATCACCACCTTCAACATAGTGATTCCTCTTCTTCTTGAGTCCACCCAAAGGTGCCTTCAGCTGGAATGGCCACAGGAAGTTGTTGGCCTCCTTAAAGTGGGGTCCTACAGTCATGATCTCATGGACAAGGTCTTCTGCGCAGATAATTCCATGCTTGCCCAATGCCTGAAACATACAGGAGTATTCTAACGTCAACACCACAAAAGCATCAAATTTAAAGATGAAACACTGTCATAAACTTACCTGATCAATGATAGAATTGTCGGTTAAAGCAATTCTCTGCTTGTCAAGTTTCCCATAGCCTCTCTTGTAGATCAATTCCCTTACACTTTTTAGGTTTGGATAACTGCAAGATACAAAGGAAATAAGAAACTGCAACAGTAGTGTAGAAAGGCTTCAGATTGCAGCAAAGCATTAAGTGATACCTACCCGTAGGTAACATAAGGTTCAACCCTATGCAGCATGTTCACCGTGGCTTTGTTAACTTTCAAAAAGACCCCGTTAAAGATCTGTTCATATGGGAAGAGAGAAGAGCTCACATTTAGAACAGAAAAGCAACAACAAGAAAGATGCTGCTCTAAAATAAGAGAAAAATATAAAAATGAAAGGAATCTCTAGAGACCAAAACAAGATCTCCAGAAAACCTACAATTGTTTTTGGTTTTTTCCTGAGGGAGGAGGGCGCGGCAAAATTGCAATAATAATAAAGAAAAATCTTGATAATACTGCAACTACTTGGCTGGTGATCGACCAGTTGGCATAACAAGCCAGCCCCAATAATAAGGATTTAGTACCTAACAGTCGAGCAGAGAGCTATAATCCTAACAAATTCATAATGTATTTCAAGCATACAAAATGAACCAACACAAGGAAATCAAACAAAGCTTGTGCACCAAAAAACATCCAATTATACTTGTGAATGCTTTTAAACAGAATATGGTGAAGAAATGTAGCAGACATCCATGTGGTCTAGAATGCTCTGAGTAGTAAATTCAAAATTTTAAACAATTCTTTAAGGTATACAGAAGGAGCTGTTTGTTACCTGTCGCAGCCGTAGGAGCTGCAAGATTTTTTTGGTCTGTGGGGCCATAGCGTTAATCCTAAAAGAGAAAAATTGTATGAGTACCATAATATTACCTCTTCCATCATACGATAAAACAAAGAGCACCAAAACAGTTCTTACCCACGTATCCTAATGATAAACAACAACTTTGCCTCAGGATCCACATAGAAACCGCCCTTCAATCTAGCCTCACGTTTCAAACAAATTAACTCCTTCTCCTAAAAAGATGAAATTAAACAATGATAACCAAGCTTTAAGTCAAACAAGCACAATAACCAGAAATTACAGAGTTCAATATACCTGCTGCTCATACTCCTTTGAGTACTGTTTTGCCCTGTTGTAGATTAGTTTCCGGTTGTCAGCATTCTTCTTCTTTGCAGCTTCAAGTTCTTGCTTCTTTGCAAGAGCCCATTCCTCACTCCTCTTCTGCTTCTTCAAGACTGACTCTGGGACTGGAGTTTCACCCATCGCTGCCACATACAAGGTTAACTAACATTAACTCTCAAGATAATGTAAAACCTATACTCATTTATCTTGTTATATTAAAACATTAGTCATTAGTTGGAAGATCATCAAAATGACGACATTCACACACAAGACAGACAAAATATAAATTACATCACCAATCTATGTTAACTAATGTATCTTATCAGTTAAATGTAAACATAATCCATTATTCTCCTTGTACTCAAACTTAAATCATTACTCTGATAGATCTTCAAATGAAGACGTTTAGTTATGTAGCTCAACCAAAAAATGCACCAAAACTACCGATCAAATAGCTCATATGCTACTATGCCCTGGCAAATATAACCAAAAGAGTTTCTGGATACTACACATCAGTAAAATAACAGATTGTGGCATGCCAATGATGTACCACCAGTAAGGGGCAAATGCTATTCACACACAGAGACATGTTATGTCGGATTCTATGTATAATAATAAAAAATAACAAAAAATCAAATTGCGACCACCAGACTTGTTATATGTACTTTTCTCACCCCTTCATTTCACTTTTCCTTTTTCAATCAAAATATCCCAGCTTCATAAATCAGAAAACAGAAACATAAAGGTAACAATAATGACTAGTTCTTTCAACACACTTCCACTTTTTTTTCTGGCAGAAGTATCAGCATTTAAAACCCTAATGCTCTGCCAAAACTCATACTAAAGTACTCTTTTAACTGCTAAACATTTCAAACACATCAAATGGGCTTCAAGATACTTTAAACACACACTCACACACCTGCTTAACATGAATCTTATTTTAAATGTAAAATAAAACTCAGATCACTGACTAGCAAAAGTAACAGAGCACTGAAACTCAGATCTTCTAATATAACTAAAACCCAGCAAATTTCAGATTTTAAAAAAAAAAAAAAAAGGTAAAAGGCAAAACCAGAAAATGTGTATGAATCTAAAAAAATCCATTTAAACAGAAAACGAAGAGCTTAGCGCATAGGATTTAACGTGAAAGCAATGGAGTTTTACCTTGGAATTGTGGAGGTGAATGGAACGAGGGGTTGCTGGTCGGGGGCGAGAGGGAATGTGACGTTGTGCAAACCGCGGCAATATATGTTGATGTGTTATTAGGGTTTTTGTGAAGTTTACTGTTTTTGCTTTTTCGGATCTGGGCGGGTCTGCTGATCTTGGCCCAATTTCTAGGTGTTGTAGGCCCAATTTGGAATCAGGCTTTTGTTATGGGTTTTGTGATCCATCAAGACTATGGCCTAATATTTAGGGGTGGTTTGGTTCAGATGTAGGGATTAGTAAGGCATAATAGCCTAGTAGACTCTTCTACCTATACCGTTTTGTCATTCCGATCCATATATTCTAATAGTTTGTCATGTAAAAACTTGTACTTTGTATACGGGTAAAACCGAGTGCACTAAGCACCCCGATTTCCCGGTGAGGCAAACGGAGCAGGGACGTGACCGTAAGGAATCGGAGTCAGAGCGAGGAGCCCCTCGTATCGGGGCTCGAGCAAAATACCTGCCCTCAGGGGCATCAGGACCACATCCTCGGGGTCCGGTTCGAGCCACAAGACTTCGGAGAGCATTACCAAACAACCGCACACGACTAACAAAGGGTCGTGATGTACGTGCCCAACCGGATATCACAGCGTGAATCTAGGCCCGTATCGGCAGAAAATCATCGATTAGCGAAACGGAAGACTTTTACCTTTCTTAGGATTGTACTTAGGGTAAAATTCTATAAAGGGGAAGCTTATTATTCGTTAGACACATTGTAATACGCATATCAAGGCAATATACTTCTGCTCTTTCTGTTTCTAAAAGTTATTCAAAGTTCTTGTTTTTGTTCATAAAGTTCTTCATAAGTGCAAGCTCGGAACCGAAGGAAGGTTCCTCGCTAAGCCATTAACCGAGCTCATACTCACTTTTACCATTGGTTTGACCATTTATTACATCTTTTATTTGCTTAATCTAACGTCATTGAATCACTTGTATTGAATTAAGCCACATATCCTTAAAACCGCGTATAAATTCAATTGTTATCGATTTTTTAGGGTAAATAGTTTGGCGCCCATATTGGGGCTAAGGATAATAGTAGTAATTTGATACAAATTTCCATAACGCACTCTGTTTTATGCTTGTTCTTTGAGATTTTAATTTCACGTCAAATTAAAAATGTCAAACTCTCAATCTGTTCACTTGAAAGTTGATGTTGAGTCTGGCCACCATGCCGAGAACAACAATGTAGTGCCCAGCAACGAAGTACCCCCTGTTGACCCTAACGGAGTTCCGGTCGCGGACCCAATCGATGCCAACTCATATGTGGCCATCGATGCAAACTTGCCTACCAACCCCATAAACAGTGTTCGCGGAGGATCCCGATTGTAGCCTGGGGTACGCACGATGGCGAAGGCGATGGGATCAATTTACGGGTGATCTTCGAAATGTTACAAGCCCAACATATGGTGATAGCTCAGTTGCATAACCAAAGTCGCTTCCCCAGCAGAGATAAGCCTGAACCATCCCGGAAAAACACCCGAAGAAATGAACCAACCACTGAAAGGCCGGGTGAAGTTGAACCCAGGACCAACCCTGAAATAATAAAGATGTTTGAGGAACTGACAAAGTGGGTGGAATCGGGGGAAAAGAAGATCGAAGCCAACGAAAAAAAGGTGGAGACCTATAACTCTAGGGTTGATCAAATCCCAGGAGCACCCCCGATATTGAAAGGTCTAGATTTCAAGAAATTTGTCCAAAAGTCTTTCCCTTCGAGCGCAGCACCGAAACCAATGCCGGAGAAGTTTCGTATGCCTGAAATTCCAAAGTATAACAGAACTATGGATCCAAATTAACGTGTGACCTCCTACACGTGAACCATCAAGGGAAATGACTTAGAAGATGATGAAATTGAGTCGGTTTTGCTGAAAAAATTCGGAAAAACCCCGTCGAAAGGAGCAATGATATGGTATAACAACTTACCCCCTAATTCCATTGATTCATTTATTATGCTTGCAGATGCCTTCATAAAAGCTCACGTCGGGGCCATCAAGGTCGAGACTAGAAAATCAGACCTTTCAAAGTAAAACAAAGAGATAACGAAATGCTCAGGAAATTCGTGTCGAGGTTTCAAATGGAACGAATGGACCTTCCTCCGGTTGCAGACGATTGGGAAGTTCAGGCATTCACTCAAGGACTCAACCCCCAAAGCTCATTGGCTTCACAGCAGCTGAAACATAATTTAATAGAGTACCCGGCAGTAACTTGGGCTGACATCCATAATAGGTACCAATCGAAAATCAGAGTCGAGGATGATCAGCTCGGTGCCCCCTCTGGGTCCGTGTATCCCATCAGAACTAATGACAGGTCTAAAAGAGTCATCGATCATGAACCGAGACCGAACATAGATCGGTATCAACCGTATAGCGAAGATCGAAAGGGTAGCGGATCCGGAAGTAACCCTACGAGGAATGAAAAAAGAAGTGATAGAGGTCATAATAGCCAGGGACTCATGAGTAAAAATTGTTTCGACAGGCCACTCGGGGCCAGGGATACACCGAGATTATCGGAATACAACTTTAGCGTCGATGCTGCCTGCATCGTATCTGCCATCGGACACATCAAAGATACCAAGTGGCCTCGTCCATTGTAGTCTGATCCTATCCAAAGAGACCCCAACCTGACGTGTAAGTATCATGTCACTCACGGCCACAGGACCGAAGACTGTCGACAACTAAGAGAAAAAGTAGCCCGGTTATTCAATAACGGGCACCTCCGGGAATTTCTGAGTGATCGAGCCAAAAATCACTTTAGGAATAGGGACTCCAACAAACATACCGAGCAAGAGAAACCTCAACACCTCATCAACATAACTATTGGTGGAGTCGACGTCCCTCAGGGGCCAATGTTGAAGCACAGTAAGGTATCCATTACAAGGGAAAAGCGAACCCGAGATTACATGCCAGAGGGGACTATCTTTTTCAATGATGAGGACATTGAAGGCATCGTGCAACCGCATAACAATGCACTGGTAATATATGTACTCATAAATAAATTTTGAGTTATGCGTGTGTTAATTGATCCAGGTAGCTCGGCCAATATCATCAGATTCAGGGTCGTAGAGCAGCTGGGTCTACAAGACCAAATAGTGCCTGCAGTCCGGGTTTTAAACAGATTCAACATGGCATGTGAAACTACAAAATGGGAGATAACCCTGCTAGTGAACACCGCCGAAACCATTCAGGAAATGAAGTTTTATCGAAGGGGATATGAGATATAATGCATTATTCGAAGGGCCATAGATTCACAATATGAGGGCAATACCCTCGACACTACACCATGCATTGAAGTTCCCCATACCGGGAGGGATCAGGACAGTTTATGAAGAGCAACTGGCCGCAAAAGAAATGTTTGCTATCAAAAAACCCGAAGTTGGTTAGGAAGGAAGAAACTAAATAGAAATCACCGACACCGGCCCCGACCGAACCGGAGAAATAAGAGGCAGACATGGATGATGATTACGGAGTTCCTAGGTCGTTCATCGCCTCTGGCGATTCTGATGCCACCAAATCGACGGTCAATGAGTTGGAGCAAGTTATATTGATCGAACACTTGCCCGATTGGGAGGTATACATGGGCACGGGGTTAACTCCCGAGCTTAGAAAAAAACTCATTAAATTCCTTATAATTAATATGGATTGTTTTGCTTGGTCCCATCTAGATATGACAGGGATCCCACCAGAAGTAACCACTCATAAGCTAAGTTTGGATCCGAAGTTCCACCCGGTTAAACAGAAAAGAAGGCCTCAGTACGAAGCCAAGCATGCATTCATCAAAGACGAGGTATCCAAACTCCTTAGAATAGGTTTCATTTGGGAAGTTTAGTACCCGGATTGGTTGGCTATCGTAGTAATAATGCCTTAGAAGGGAAATAAATTTAGAATGTGCATAGATTATAAAGATTTGAACAAGGCATGCCTCAAGGATTCTTTTTCTTTGCCTAACATCGATCGCATGATCGATTCAACGGCCGGGCATGAGATACTCAGCTTCCTCGGCACCTATTGTTATAACGTAATGTCATTCGGACTAAAAAACACTGGTGCCACTTATCAACGCCTAGTAAATCGGATGTTCGAAGAACAAATAAGAAAATCAAATGGAGGTTTTCATTTACGACATATTAGTTAAGTTCATGCGAGCAGAGGACCATTTGAAACATTTGCAGGAAACCTTCAACATACTGAAGAAATACAACATAAAGTTGAACCCGAAGAAATACGCATTCAGGGTCGGATCCGGGAAGTTCCTTGGATCCATGGTGTCCAACCGAGAAGCTATAGAAGATATCACCGTAGTGGACAATGTCAAAGTCGTTCAGAGGCTAACCGGGCGCATAGTCGCCCTGGGCAGGTTCATATTGAGGTCCTCCGATAAGAGCCATCAATTCCTCTCATTATTGAAGAAGAAGAATAACTTTTCATGGACTTCAGAGTGCCAGCAAGCTTTGGAAGAACTCAAACGGTACCTTTCGAGTCCACCCTTGCTCCATACTCCGAAGGAAGACGAGCAGTTGTACATATACTTAGCGATATCCGAGATAGCAGTAAGTGGAGTCTTAGTCTGGGAAGAGAAAGGTACGCAATTTCCTATCTATTATGTTAGCAGGACGCTAGGCGAGGCCAAAACAAGGTACCCTAACCTAGAGAAATTGGCGATCGCTTTGCTAAGCGCCTCCAGAAAGTTAAAGCCATATTTTCAATGGCATCCCATATGCGTCGTAACTTCTTACCCGCTAAGGAATATAATGCACAAACCCAAGCTCTCAGGTCGATTGGCCAAATGGGCCATAGAAATTAGCGGGTACGATATCAAATATCGACCCCAGACTGCCATAAAATCTCAAAATTTGGCAGACTTCGTGGCCGACTTTACACCGGCCTTAGTACCCAAAATTGAAAAGGAATTGTTATTAAACTTGGGGACTTCCTCAGGAATCTGGACCCTCTTTACGGTCGGTGCCTTGAATGTAAAGGGGTTCGGACTCGACATCGTGTTGAAGGCACCTACAGGTAACGTAATTAGGAAATCTATTAGAATTGTGAAATTGACTAACAATAAGGTCAAGTATGAGGCCATGATTACATGTCTTGAATTGGCTAAAAGCTTGGGGGGCGAAGTGGTCGAAGCTAAGTGCGACTCCCTTCTTGTCGTAAATCAAGTCAATAGAACATTCGAAGTAAAAGAGGAACGAAAGCGAAAGTACTTTAAAAAATTACAGGTAAGGTTACATCGATTCAAGGAATGTACCCTACAACACGTACCCCGGGATCAAAATAGCGAAGTCGATGCTCTAGCTAACTTGGGGTCATCGGTTGATGACGATGAATTCAGCTTAGGAACAGTCGTACAGCTCATGAAATCGGTAGTGGAAGAAGGTTATGCTGAAGTAAACTCAACTAGTTTAACTTGGGACTGGAGAAACAAGTATATAGACTACCTGAAGACTGGGAAGTTGCCCTCGGATCCTACAGAATCGAGAGCTCTGCGCACGAAGGCGGCCAGGTTTAGCCTATCCGAAGGTACCCTGTTCAGAAGAATGTTCAATGGCCCACTCGTCGTATGCTTGGGGTCGGGAGACACCGAATATGTTTTGAGGAAAGTTCACGAAGGCACTTGCGGAAACCATTCGGGGGCAGAATCTTTGGTGCGTAAGATAATCAGAGTCGGCTATTACTCGATAGATATGGAGAAAGATGCGAAGGACTTTGTACGAAGATGTGACGGTTGTCAGAGGCGTGCACCAATGATCCATCAACCCGGAGAGCTACTACATTCGATCTTGTCACTTTGGCCATTCATGAAGTGGGGAATGGACATTGTCGATCCCCCTATCGTGGGCGCCCGGTAAGGCTCAATTCATATTGTTTATGACTGACTATTTTTCTAAGTGGGTCGAAGCTCAAGCGTTCGAGAATGTCTGGGAAAAAGAAGTCGCCGACCTCATTTGGGACCACATAATATGCCGGTTCGGAATACCGACCGAGATAGTGTGTGATAACGGGAAGCAGTTCATCGGCAGCAAGGTAAGCAAATTTTTTGAGGATCATAAGATCAAAAAGATCTTGTAACCACCCTATCACCCTAGTGGGAACAAACAGGCAGAGTCTACAAACAAAACTATACTTCAAAACCTGAAGAAAAGGTTGACCCATGCCAAATGGAAATGGATGGAAATTCTGCCCGAAGTCTTGTGGGCATACCGTACAACCTCAAGATCCAGTACCGGGGCCACTCTATTTTTGTTAGTCTATAGTGCCGAAACACTAATACCGGTCAAAGTGGGTGTCACGACCCAAACCGATGGGCCGCGACGGGCACCCGGTACCTTACTCAACCGAGTACCATCGTAACGTATTTTTCTTATTACATCATCATATACATGTGACATACGGGCCTAGTAGGCCAACATGATCATTTATAAACTCAAAACATTGGCCGACAAGGCCATACAATCTTTTACGTACATAACATTTGTCTACAAGCCTCTAAGAATATATAATCTTCATAAGGGTCGCGACAGAGTCCCTCCATACCAAACAACACATGTCTAAATTATACTAACCAAACAAGTAACTCCGGAGCAAATGAAGTGCACCAACATCTTCCGCTGAGTTGATCGCCTACTTGGAGGACTCTCGACCTGTCTATCGAGACCTGCGGGCATGAAACGTAGCATCCCCAGGAAAAAGGGACGTCAGTACAAATAATGTACCGAGTATGTAAGGAATGCAAAATCAGTAAATAATAAACATGAGAGAAATATAGAGTAAAAGACTCGATATGTACGTCTGCAAAGCTCTGTGAATCATTTCATTTTTATAATGTCATGCATATGCGTATAAATGTCATACCATGCATAGGTATATGCGTTCATAACATCATCAAGTCTCTGAGGGCATCCCATCACATCATTTCGGCCACTGTGGGCGAATCATCAACGTATACCAACTGATCAGGTGGTGGTGCGTATATAACGCCATAACCTTTTTTCATACTCCATATACATATAATATACATATATGTGCGTATATAACTCCATCTGGTCATGGGTCAATGCATATGTATAAATTCATAAGAAATACGTTAATAATATTTTCTCGGAATGTCATAAAAATAATATGTCTTAAGAAATTCGTTAATAAGAGTTTCTCGGAATGTCATAAAAATAATATGTATGTCGGATAAATTTTATCAAATACGTATTTTTCTGAGACCCATGAACAGAAGATATAATAATAATTCACATGGGGAATCAAGAACATAAGCATCTCTAGTATTTCTATGAATAGAGTCATTTATGGAAGTTGTGTATTTGCTCGTTTCGTTCGTGTCGTATAGATCATGCCAAAAAGAAAGAAGGGATAGCCTTAACATACCTGAACCGATTCTCTTGACAATCCCTTTAATACCGTTGATTGCGACAATGCGTAACAGCGGATCGAAGTAGGGAAATATTCGTATGATATTCTTGAGAAAGATTACATCGTACTCCCTTATAATTGCAATATCTCACGTTTTGATATATGACCCTCACGTTCCTAAGACTTGTAGTGACTTTCCTTTGTTAAATATATATGTGATCTCACGTTGTTAAGACACAATCTCGCATGAATTGTTAAAGTAACTCACGTTACTATTGTATTATGTGGTCTTGTATGAACTTTGTATGTTGCTATCACATCATATAATTCTTAAGAACTTGCTGAAGCTTCTTTATTAATTCTTAAGAACTTGTTGAAGCTTCTTTCTTAAGAGAACTT
Source organism: Nicotiana otophora (assembly GCA_000715115.1). NCBI lineage: Eukaryota > Viridiplantae > Streptophyta > Magnoliopsida > Solanales > Solanaceae > Nicotiana > Nicotiana otophora. The sequence continues at coordinate 53,895 of AWOL01S0017210.1, forward strand.
GTTGTATCTCTTAAGTGATTTAGAGGGCTTTTAACTTTTGGTGGGTGTGGGACCCACTTAGAATGACTTACCCACCTAACTCTCTTATTTTTCCACCTTACCATACAACATTAAGAGTCACTAATTTGATATATCTTGCTTCCACGTTGCCCTCTTTAAACTTATCCAAGATTATCATTAATTATCCACTAATCTCTTTATTAACTTGTTAATCTCTCACTAATCTAATAATTAACCAATTACCCACATAGTTAAGAATTATCTCAAATTACTTAAAATACTACTCACTTTTAACATACTTTATACACCTTACCATCATGGCCATGTGGTACCTTGTATGGTACTAGTCCACGAATACCGGGTATTTTAGCCCGGGCCGTATTTTATCCCAAAATGTCAAACTTCGAAGAAACTTTAACGTACGAAAATGGATGTAATATCTCATTTCCGAGCTTTCATCAATTTACTCATGGTGTACTTTTACGTACGAAAACATGGGGTGTAACATCATTCCCCCTTTAGAACATTCGTCCTCGAATGTTGACTGATGCACTTATCATTCTCATATCCCATAGCTCTTGCAAATACTTTAATACTCTTCTTGCCATTTAGGCAACCTTTCTTTGAATAAATCCAAAGGGCAGGGCATTCCCTCCTTTAGGCCTCTTTCTCATACCACGATCTGTGGTCGGAATTCTTCAAATCTCGTAACTCTTGCTACCTTCTGTCATGCAGCATGTACGACTTTTTCCTTGTATATACGCCTATATGACTCTTTTCTCCTTTTTCCTCTAGTTCTTTTTAAGCCAATCTCTAGGCCTCACTTTGTAAGCATATACAGAGCTTGATAAGATGTCCCTCTGGGAATCTATAGGTATATTTGAAGTTCTTTGCTCGGTACCCTTTTTTTGAACTTACGAATATTGCTATATCTTATTTCATAGGTCCGCTTATCCGTTCGTATGACTCTACCGCATCTAGGTAGGTCATATTATACCATAACTCTTACTTTAATTTATCGTTACTGAGATATGTTACCGAACTCCAGGTTACTTTCATTACTTACCCCATATGTATAAATTTAAGTCCTTTAATGCTCCCTCATTACTTGTTCATCTTAAGAATGACGGCCTAATCATACCTCATACTTTGTGACTTGTGTCCATCCATTATTGATTCACCTCAATATTAATCTATGATCTGCCACTGCTAACTTGATCTCTTATGTAACACTGCCGCTAAGGCTCACGTTTTATTAGGGACATATGGAGTAATTAGATTGGTCCACCTAGGGGCGATACTGTACTTTAATAACCATACTTTATAGCATCCCAATATGACTCACTTACGTGGGTATTTTAATCCTGTACAATTCATGAAATCCCTTCAAATCATCACTCAATCGAAGGTCCAAGCGTCATCATTCATTTATCACAAGTATACCCTCAACTTACTACTAGAGCAACATTCCATCTCTTTTAAATGCTATCAGTCTTAGACTCCTTTGAGTTCCTTCAGGCTGAACTTTCTATAACTTAGAGAAACCATCAGCTCTTTTGTCTTTATGGGCTTAATCCCGATAACTTATCCATTCCCGTAACCTTCTTACTTGCCATTCCTTATTCTTACTCATGTCTTTTCAAAACCTTGTCGCTCTACCATACTTTAGCTTGCGACCTACACATATTCATTTATACTACCCGCAACCTTCCTTCAACTTGCTTGTACCATGGATTCCCTTGCGTTATTCTGGAACATCAAGCGAGACATCACACCGTTTCTAACTCTTCTTTACTCTCGTAACTGGACCTCTCGATACCTAAAAATAGCATTTTTGTCACTAACGATGCCGCTATCATTCCTGGATACTGAATCCCAATGCTTCTAGCCCTCTATCTGAAGTATAGATTATTCACAACCTTCTGCACCTGAGTACCTCGTACGTTGTTCACCTTTACCTTACTAACTTTAAAATCTTGCATCACGTCTTCTATCTTTCTCATGACCCCCCTTCCACATAGGTATGATTCACATCCACAACTTGAAGTTCTATTATAATTCTTACACCTATGGTGCATACATAATCCGGTGGGAGTTTCATAATGACTTCTTACGAGGCGGGTATTCTTCTAACTGGCTTTATCGTAGAGCCGTCATAAAATATGGTTGTTGTACTATCTCTCTTGTACCTCTAATATTAAGAGTAATTCTGCAATTTTCTCAATCACGATGTCTAAAATTTTCTGGGTCCAATAATCAGACTCCTGATTTACTTAGTTGATGTAACTCTTTAGTTTGCTCCTTCTTCTTATCAGCCTTTATGTAGGCTTAAGCTATCTTCCGATCTGCAGCTCCTGGTATTAGTTATTACTTTAGCCTTTCATGAGCGCTATGGAATATCCATGATACAATCTTTTAACAATTCAATCTTTTGTCTATGACCTGGACGCAATTCTTTTTTTAACTTGTTGCGTGCATACTTAACTTATCTTAGTTCCCACGCATGCCAGAATTTTCGTGCAACTCATATGATTTTGAATATTACTTTTGATTTTTTTTCTTCCCCGCTCATTGGCCATTGTAGGTGCCACTTTCTTATGGAGTGCATACAAAGTTGTTGTGAAACTGTTGTAATAAGACCATTCCCTCCTTAAGTCACTGAGCTTAGGTTGAAGCCTTCTTCCTTACTTTCTCAGCTAGTCTTTCATTGTAGTATTTAGGGAGGATCCTCTGGCTCTTGTAAAGCTGTGAGCTTATTACATTGTATACTTGACAGACCTTTTGATGTCCTCCCTCTCCTATAATTACCCGTAGTTACTTACCTCCATGCCCTTGTGCTTTTAGGGTTGCTTGTGAACTAATATTTTGGCTGTCTTCCCAGTGGGACGCTCTTTTATTTCCGTAACACTCATACGGTACCTTTACTACCCCAACTCCTATCTGAATATTTCTCAAGGATCACGATGTCGTATCTACGAGACTAAATTCCCCATATTGGGGTTCACTATGTTCATCTTACACAGTTTGTTGATTTGTCTGTGTCCTCTTATTTAGTCATAACTAGGCTCTTATTGGATCAACTACTAACTACTCGTTGGCCCATTCTCATATCAATATTTCACGTAATCTTTCTTGGATTATTTCTTTTATCTTAACTTACCTCTCGCACTGGCTCTTTATTTATTACTAAAATCTCGGGAAGGAACCCATACTTCCTCTGCTTGACGTCGTGCTTGCATAATGTTCTGGAATCGTAGCATATCTGTAGGATTTGGATAAGTGCCATCTCATTACTCTTTTACTTTTATCGCATTCTTCCTTTACCATTCCATAATTACTAGAACCACTTAATTCTGACTTAATGCCACATCACTCCATATTCCCCCCTTTAGGGGAGCACTAAGATTTAGTGCTACGATGATCTACGTATAGATGTTTTACCCTCTCATCTTTGGCATCTTTTCACATCATCGATGATCCTTACTCGCCTCACGGTAATCCTTCTGTACCAAGGATAACGAAATTCCTCACTCGCGAGGGTGACACATAGTGTAACTGGCACAGATAGTCCCTTAAGCTTAACTTTACTCACCTTGCTTGCTTTATAGAAGCGTCTTCCTGAATGACCTTTAAAGGGTATTCTTCTGTCGCCCATTCTATTATCGGCGAAACGAAATATGAAATTCTCATGATGTCGACCATTATCGAATCATTCAGTCCCTAATTCATATTTAGTTTATCTTGTTCACTAATCCATACTAATTTCTTATTACTCTGGGGTCTAATTTTTCCTTTTGGTAATCGGGTTGGAGTCACGAACTTATTTCTCGAAATGAGGATATGACTTTATGCCCTATACTCTTTTATTGTTTTAAGGCCTGTCACCTCTCGTCCTTTCCTTCACCTGACTATAGACTTTGTAATACTGTCATCTTTTTGATTTACCGTTACCATCCATGTATCACATCTTACTCATAATGCTTCATTAACTCTCTTCATATTTCCCGCAAATATTTATGTCTATCACTTTATTCTGAAAACTCGAACAAGACATTCTTTTGCATTTAGCTCCCCTTTCTCTATCTATTGGCTCCTCGAATTGCCTAACATTCTCTTCCTACCAGGGATGGGAGCCACACTAAGGTAATATTTATCCCTTACAGGCTTCCAGTGCTTATCTTTGTAGTACTCATATCCAGTTGTACTATTTTAGAGTGCACCATCGAGGTGTGTCACAAGGAGATCCATTAGCACCTTTGCAATATCCTTCAGAAATGTCAACTAACACAAACAATCCACTTACCATTTTGGGTTACTCTAACCCCAGCCAGATCCTATTATCTGTCCATCTCTTATACTACCTCTGTTATTGTTGAAGGCAACTCAAAATGCTTATATTTCTCTGCATGAATTGTAAATACTGATAATCTTCATTAACTGGGCATCTCGTACCCTTCTTCACCTTCCTTCTTTTTCTCATCATGAGCATCATGCAAAATCGAGTTCCTCTGACTTAACTCTCCCATAGCCACATTCAATTCCTTATCAACCGTCTTTCTAGATGTAAGCATCATCGTATTATGAATAAGATAGAGTTTAGAAAATTGAGTTCTTACAACTGAGCTCTACCACACGATCTAGAGTAAGAAGAAAGAGAGACAGTCCTCAATGCCATGTAGCCTCCTGCTTATAAGTGTGGTGCACGACACACCCATAAACAAGACTCTACTAGACACAACTTGTAGACTTCCTAGGACAGAACTGCTCTGATACCACTTTTGTCACGACCCAAACCGATGGGTCGCGACGGGCACCCGGTACCTTACTCAACCGAGTACTATCGTAACGTATTTTTCTTATTACATCATCATTTATATATGACATACGGGCCTAATAGGCCAACATGATCATTTATAAACTCAAAACATAGACCGACAAGGCCATATAATCTTTTACATACATGACATTTGTCTACAAGCCTCTAAGAATATATAATCTTCATAAGGGTCGCGACAGAGTCCCACTATACCAAACCACACATGTCTAAATTATACTAACCAAACAAGCAACTCCGGAGCAAATGGAGTGCACCAACATCTTCTGTTGAGTTGATCGCCTACTTGGAGGACTCTCGACCTGTCTATCAAGACCCGCGGGCATGAAACGCAGCATCCCCAGGCAAAAGAGATATCAGTACAAATAATGTACCGAGTATGTAAGGAATGAAAATCAGTAAATAATAAACATGAGAGAAACATGGAGTAAAAAACTCGACATGTACGTCTGCAAAGCTTTGTGAATCATTTCATTTTTATAATGTCATGCATATGCGTATAAATGTCATACCATGCATAGGTATATGCGTTCATAACATCATCAAGCCTCTGAGGGCATCCCATCACATCATTTCGGCCACTGTGGGCAAATCATCAATGTATACCAGCTGATCAGGTGGTGGTGCGTATATAACGCCATAACCTTTTCCCATATTCCATATACATATAATATACATATATACGCGTATATAACTTCATCTGGTTATGGGTCAAGTATAAATTCATAAGAAATACGTTAATAATATTTTCTCGGAATGTCATAAAAATAATATGCCTTAAGCAATTCGTTAATAAGAGTTTCTCGGAATGTCATAAAATTAATATGTATGTCGGATAAATTTTATCAAATACGTATTTTTCTGAGACCCATGAACAGAATATGTAATAATAATTCACATGGGGAATCAAGAATATCAGCATCTCTAGTATTTCTATGAACAGAGTCATTTATGGAAGTTGTGCATTTACTCGTTTCGTTCGTGTCGTATAGATCATGCCAAAAAGAAAGAAGGGATATACTTAACATACCTGGACCGATTCTCTTGACAATCCCTTTAATACCGTTGATTGCGACAACGCGTAATGGCGGATCGAAGTAGGGAAATATCCGTATGATATTCTTGAGAAAGATTGCACCGTACTCCCTTATAATTGCAAAATCTCACGTTTTGATATATGACCCTCACGTTCCTAAGACTTACAATGGCTTTCCTTTGTTAAATGTATATGTGATCTCACGTTGTTAAGACACAATCTCGCATGAATTGTTAAAGTAACTCACGTTACTATTGTATTATGTGGTCTTGTATGAACTTTGTATGTTGCTATCACATCATATAATTCTTAAGAACTTGCTGAAGCTTCTTTCTTAATTCTTAAGAACTTGTTAAAGCTTCTTTCTTAAGAGAACTTGGTGTATCTCTTAAGTGATTTAGAGAGGGCTTTTAACTTTTGGTGGGTGTAGGACCCACTTAGAATGACTTAGCCACCTAACTCTCTTATTTTGCCACCTTACCATGCAACATTAAGAGTCACTAATTTGATATATCTTGCTGCCACGTTGCCCTCTTTAAATTTATCCAAGATTATCATTAATTATCCACTAATCTCTTAATTAACTTTTTAATCTCTCACTAATCCAATAATTAACCAATTACCTACATAGTTAGGAATTATCTCAAATTACTTAAAATACTACTCACTTTTAACATACTTTATACACCTTACCATCATGCCATGTGGTACCTTGTATGGTACTAGTCCATGAATACCGGGTATTTTAGCTCGGGCCGTATTTTATCCCAAAATGTAAAACTTCGACGAAACTTTAACGTACGAAAATGCGGGATATAATATCTCATTTCTGAGCTTTCATCAATTTACTCATGGTGTACTTTTACGTATGAAAACATGGGGTGTAACAGTGGGAGAACCGAGACTCAGGTTCTGATATGTGACCGAAGAATTAAATGGTGAAGCTATGAGCACGAACCTGGACTATTGGATGAGAGGCGTGAGGCCGCCCTATTCCGGTTGGCCGCTCAGAAATAGCGAATTGAAAGATATTACAACCGAAGAGCCAACCTCCGACACTTCAATATCGGGGACTTGGTGTTAAGAAAAGTAACACTGCACACCCGGAACCCGAACGAAGGGAAGTTGGGACCGAATTAGGAAGGACCATATCGAGTCATCGGGATTACCAGTAAAGGTTCATACAAAGTCGAATCACGAAATGGTACACAACTACTGAACAACTGGAACGTGACACACTTAGAGTGGTACTATTGTTAAGGTACGCTCTCATTCACCTTTTTTAATATTACGAATCGGACTAACACTTGCAGGCAACAACCAAAGGAGAATGTGGTTGTTAGGTCTGAAAGCACGCGTTGCACTCTTTTTTTCTTGAACCGTTTTTGTCCCAAATAGGTTTTCCGGCAAGGTTTTTAATGAGTCAACAGTCAATCTTGCTAACTTAGAGTCAAAGACCGATCTTAAATCGGAGCCAATGGTCGCATCAATAGTATCCAAGCTCTCTCGAGATCGACCTCGAATACTGGGGGCCATCGCCCTCGGGTCAAGCTTTTTTGCAAGAAAGGAAGGAAACTTTATGCTTAAACAGTCTAGGCTCGGTGGTTAGGATTTATTGTAAGGGCCAAACGGTCAAGTGACCCGTGCCCGCGTAGGCCACCTTAGCCATAATACAAATTTTTACATGCTTTTAATCTTGTACATTACACACATAAATGAAAGAAAGTTTCTACCTTGCTATTACATACTTTTTTACTTCTTAAAGCATCGAACCTAAGGGATATTCCTACCTGGGGACTATGAGGCCCAAGGGCCACCCCCATCCGATCCCAAAGGGCTACCCCCACTCAGGGACTGTCGTCCGAAATAAGTTCGGGCAGCTCGGGTCATCAAAACTCGAAAACACAAAACCTATTAGGCAGTGCCCAAATCTAAAAGGCTACGACCACCCTAAAAAATGGTTAGAGATGTCCGAAGCTCGTAATCAAAATGTAAGGTCCTCAACAAAATTCTAAACCTGTTAAAAGGTTACCCTCGGTGGTTAGGATTTATTGTAAGGGCCAAACGGTCAAGTGAATCGTACCCGCGTAGGCCACCTTAGCCATAATACAAGCTTTTATACGCTTTGAATCTTGTACGTTACACATAAAAATTAAAGAAAGTTTCGACCTTGCTATTGCATACTTTTTTGCTTCATAAAACATCGAGCCTAAGGGTTATTCCTACCCGGGGGCTAGCAGGCCCAAGGGCCACCCCCATCTGAGCACAAAGGCTACTCCCTCTCGGGTACTGTTGTCCGAAATAAGTTCGGGCAGCTTGGGTCATCCAAACCCGGAGGCACAAAACCTATTAGGCAGTGCCCAAACCTAAAAGGCTACGACCACCCTTAAAAATGGTTCGGAGACATCCGAAGCCCATAATCAAAACGTAAGCCTTTCATAAAATTCTAAACCTGTTAAAAGGTTACCCTCGGTGGTTAGGATTTATTGTAAGGGCCAAACGGTCAAGCGAATCGTTCCCCCGTAGGCCATCTTAGACAAAATACAAGCTTTTACATGCTTTCAATCTTGTACGTTACACACAGAAATGAAAGAAAGTTTCTACCTTGATATTACATACTGTTTTGCTTCTTAAAGCATCGAGCCTAAGGGTTATTCCTACCCGGGGACTATCAGGCCCAAGGGTCACTCCCATATGAGCCCAAAGGGCTACCCCCACTCGGGGACTGTCGTCCGAAATAAGTTCAGGCAGCTCGAGTCATCAAAACTCGGAGGCCCAAAACCTATTAGGAAGTGCCCAAACCTAAAAAGCTACGGCCACCCTAAAAATGATTTGGAGACGTTCGAAGTCCGTAATCAAAATGTAAGGCCTTCAACAAAATTCTAAACCTGTTAAAAGGTTACCCTCAACAAAGTCATCGTCTAAGAACACTTGAGCATCTTGGGAAAACTTTCGGTCACTCCGAGTTTTCAAAAGTTTTGAGAAAAATTGCATCGAGGTCAGGTTTTGTTCGGACCTCCGAAAAATAAATGACTTATTAATACGTTTGATTTTGTGCTAAGATATTAGAAATATTTGCAATCATAAAAACATGATAAGATAGTAGAGACTTGAAATTGCCAAAGGGGGGAAGTTTTATATATTCCGGAATATCTTTACAAAGGCCCAACAAAAACGGCCTCAACAAAAAATATGTACATGATACAAAAATTAAACAATCCTAAGGCATTTACACCCGATCTTCACCGGAGCCTGACTCGTCATTAGAACCGCCGGGGCCTTAGGATTCTTCAGAGCCATTGGAGCCCTCTTCACCTTGGGGTTCAGCCAGTTTCTTCGCTTCCACCTCAAGTCTTTTTGCCTCCTCAATCTCAGCAGATAGGTCGAATCCTCGGTTATGGATTTCTTCGAGGGTCTCCCTTCGGGATAGCCAACTCACGTACTCAGCAGTGGTATTCAGGTGGGCCTCGGCTGCTTTGACATCGGCCTTATACTGGGCCACCATCTCATCAGCATCAACCGAGGTTATCTCAAACCTAGACCTGGTTATTTTAAGCTCCTTACCAAGGGCATCCCATTCAGCAATGGTTGATCGTAGTTGTGTTCGGAGATCCTCATTTTGCTGAGCCCGTGTATCAGCCTTTTTCTTTGCCACCCGAAGCTGAACTTCTACTGAAGACAGCTTGGCCTGGGAGGTCTTCTTCTCCAAGGACAGCAAGTCCATCTTGCTTTTCCACCCATCGGCCATTACTTGGATCTCGTCCATCTTCTTTCGTAGGTGGTCGATCTGGTCGATTTTCTGCTAGACCTGCGAGGTATTGTTGTTAGCCACTGCGATCGGACCCTCGTTTCTAACTTTAAGAACCTTTACCTTTTCCATCAAGTTGGCGTGCTCCTGCCTTAAAGCCGATGCTTCTTTTTGAGCTGCATCCAGCACGACTAGGAGGTTCTTAGCGACCCAATCTTTCTGCTAACTGAGAAGCTTGTACATGTCCCTTTTTTTGGGCAAGCTCCTTGATCTCGAGCTCAAGTTGATTGACCTCAACCCGGTACCGAAGGAAACTCTCGTGGTGAAGTACAAAGGCCTGCAAAAAGGCAAAATATGTGAGAAACATCAAACGCGGATAACAATAGATTGATGGAAAGTAATGATGCCTTACCCGGTTCAGCGCCTGCTGCGCCTAGTTGAAAAGGCATGGAACGTTTACCTCATTCATTTTTGCCTAGTCCTACTCGGTCACCAAGCATCAGAGATAGCTAGATTTCCCCACAGGAGTAAACAAAACCCGGGCATCCTCTGGGATGGTTAGTATAACCGATCTATTGCGACCGGGGTCCACACTCTGAGCGGGGAACTAATTGATCAATTTTGGGCTCGATCTCGGCCCGCCAGATCTCGAGGATGTGTCCTTCTTTGGAACTTCCAGGTCACCCAACCGGAGAAGTCTTTCAAAGTAGACGAGTCCACACCATCAAAAAAGGAGTGAAGGGGATCGTCTGCACCATGGACTCCCTCATTGGACTTCTCCTTTCTTGCTTGGGCCTCCTCGAGCATGGACTCAGTGTAGGAGGGCATCCCTGAGATCTTAATTATACCGGGATATTCCTTTGGAACATAGCCGGCATCCTGGGGAGTTTCACCCCGGGTATCTATATCGGTCTTGTGAGTTAGAGGGTTGACAAAAATAGGTTCATCCTTCGGCTTGTCCCTAAGCCGGAGAAGAGAGTCGGAATCTAGAGCTCGGGAACCAGAGCCGCTCTTGGGCTTGCGGGCCACCCTTTTCTTTGGTTTCTTCACCTCAGAGCCCAGGGAGCCCGAGGATTTTCTCTTCCTTTTCTTCTTTCCCTCTGTGGCAGCAACAAAGGTATCAATGGGCGGGGTATATCCTCATCCCCTTCTGAAGTTCTAAGTTCAGTGGTCTTAGGAAAACCTGCAATAACAAAAGGGAAGAGGAGTTAGTGTAATAAAAGATAGAAACATGGTATTGGCTATTCAGAAAGAGGCCTTACCATGAGAACGAGCCTCCCATCGACCCTTTGAGAGTCCGCGCCATGTGCACTCAAAGTACGACATCTGAATACAGATGTCTGATGACGTCCACAACACACCTCAATAAGAGATATGATACAGTCGTATGCAATATTAATTACCCAACTATGAGTCGGGGTCGAATCCACTGGGAATTATAAGGGGTGTCATGAGTATATATTTGAAGCAAGAGAATGAACTAAATAAATTGCACTTCCACAACAGAATTTTGATTTCTACTTCTACTATTACTCTAATGATTGCAAGCTAAGGTAAATAGACTAGAGATGAATGTTTTTGATATTTTACCAAATAGTTTAAAGGCCTAGGGATGTGACCCTAACCTATGTATTTTTCTAATGGGATAAAGACGTTAACACTTGTCTTGTTGATTGAGGTGTATTATAGCTCTCAACTCTATGTTACCCACTCAATACCCCTCGGTTAAAGAGTGATTTTGCCCAATTTGGCTTTCTCAAGTCCAAATGGGTATGAAGCAAAATAGTTGATATGAACTCAAGTCGGGTTCTTACTATCTCTAGTTTGAACCCTTTAATTAGGCGAATCAATCTCTCAATTAACCCAATTCCTTGTTAGCCAAGTTATCCTAGACTAGGTCGTTCTTTCTCAAGTGGAGACTAAGTCAAATAGATATGAATCAATGTTTGCAACCATTAATTCTAAAATTAAAGCATGAACTAAGCTAAATAATCAACATCCAATCATAAACAAGCATTAAATTAAATACCCATAAGGTTTACACACTAGGGTTGGGTCACAACCCTAGTAAAAATCTAGCTACTCATAATGGGAATCTAGCTACTCTTCTGCGGACTGCACATCTTTGCTTCTACGCCCTTTATTGCCTTGTTCTTCGGAACACTCCTTTTTGAGTCGGATTTCATCATGGGAGACTAAACTTCCAGAATTCTTGTAATTTGCACAATTTCATTAGGTTCAAGAATGCAATTCAATACTTTCGAACTAAAACAAAGCCTGAAAGGTTCTAATAAGCAGTCAAAATACCCACTTATCAACTCCCCCGAACTTAAGTCTTTGCTTGTCCTCAAGCAAATAAAATAGTTCCCATCTCCAAAAGTTAAGGGTCATTTCAGAGAGTCAAAAGTGAGCCATTCACACATCAGTTAGGACCAACAATTACCTAAACTACTCATGCATTATTAACAAGGCGATAAGTTGAGCATGCATGCACATATAGTTCTACTGTGACATTTGAGCTTCAAGAATTGACTTTACTCATCAAGGACTCTTGATCTATCATGTAGGATATGGTGGACTCCAAACTCTTCTTCCTATACTTTCCATTTGCCAAGCTCACTTAAGAAATTAGCACTTAATCCAAAGATTCATGAAAGGCTCACTCATCTCTCACAAGAGAATGTCACAAGTGCGGCTTCAAGTACCATAGGCTTGACCCTCATGTAAATTGCCACTAATGTAAGCTCACTCGGTTTGAAATCAAGTAGGACTTCTTTCGGGATGTAATGAATGCTTTTGGGTTAGGGTAGTAATCTGTATGAATAAGTGATTACACCTTTCCTTAAGCACTCCATCTCTCATTTCTCGGCTCACACTTGCCAATTCTTAGAGGTATTTTCTTTTCATTGGGGACTAAAGAGACTTAACATCACTGTTTCTTATTCATTTCATTATTTTTCTCCCTTTTTTGATTTCTCAATGCTTGGGATCATTACCCTTTTTTGAATCCATTCAACCTTTCCACCTATTCACTTTTTGCATTTTTCTTTTTGTTCTTTTCTTTTCTTGCCTTCTCGTCTCATAGATATCATTTATTTTCTCTTTATTTTTTGTGCCTTGATACCTTTTTCAACTTCCTCATCTCTCCCCCAAACTTACGTTTTAAGCCATTTGTTTCACAAGAGCGTTAAGGAAAGCTGGGGTGCCAAGAGAGAGATACGACAAAACGGGTAAAGGCTTGTAACATGATTATCAAATGTGAAAGGCTAGAGGATCAAAGGGGTTGTCTAGGGATAATGACATTGGTTTGCAATAGAAAACTCAAACGGGCCAAGGAGAGCCTATAATCACTTCTAAAACCAAGCAAAACTTAGGATTTTTCCTTAAAACACATTCAGGGAAAGTTCTAGACTCTTCGCACTGATACTTGGACTAGCAACAATTAATCTCACCCCTCACACAACTAGATTGTAAAAGAGGATAGAGTCGAGGGCCCATAACGACCACATTCATGTTTAAAGATCACTATAGTCCAATTAAACCACTTGATGATTGCTAAAGTCAACACAAGAGTCACAAAGTTACGGACTAGAGCTATTTCTTTCAAAAACCTTGTCTCTAACCATAAGCATATAGTTAAGTGTGTTGGTGCCAATTGAAACATGGTTAACTCTTCAAGCATGACTTAATTAGGTCTTTTTATTCATTACTACTACTATTATTACCTAAACACAAAACATACTCATTCCTTTAAGAAGGTTGTCACGCCATCTATTGTTGGAACGAGTCACCGGTTCACACAACAACTACCTTTGGAAAGAACCATGGCGTTAAGAAAATCAAAGGCTTATTATCTACTAAAACATAAAAAGAAGCTACTTAATAAAACAAGAACTAATATGGAAACAAAAGTGAAGAAGCTAATAAACAGAACTACTGAAGATAGAATGAATATATTGAGAGAAAGAGAGAATATATATACATACAAATAAATATCATCAAATTATTACAGGCCAAATGTATCAAATCACCAAATGTGTAAAATAAACTCCACCACCCCCACCCCCCCCAAAAAATAAGCATTGTCTCCAATGCTTAGCAAAATAAGAGAAAAAGAGGGAAAAAATGAAGAACAACTCCCTATAACTCCATGGACATCTCCGTGTCCCCAACAATATCATCGCCCTCAGGATCAACCAACTGAATCTAGGGGTGGGCATAATATCGACCGAACCAAAAAAACCGGCCGAACCGTGAATTTCAGTTTTTCGATTTCGGTTTAATCGGTTTTCGGTCGGTGCACGGTTTTTAAATTATTAATTTTAGGTTTTTTGGTGCGGTTTACGGTTTTGATATTTCGGTTTTCGGTTTAACCGAAAAACCAAAATTTTGGGTATTAGTTATGACCCATTTTAGGCTGAAGCCCAATACCTATTTGAACCTTGAAGCCCAATTTAGTTTACCCAAACCCAAACTTACTGATAGTATGTCTGATACCCAAACCCGTTAGTTACACTAAATCACTAATATACTTAGTCAAAAATTAGATTTAGGGTTCTTCCTGTGCGACTGCTACGACTCGCCGTCGCCGATTGCTTGCGACTTCTTCTGAGTTCCTGTGAGTTCTGCGCCTTCTTCCTCAGCTCGATTGTGACGCCGTCTTCCTCAGCTCGACTGTGACGCCTTCTTCCTCAGCTCGTTACTCATCCTTCATCCTCAGGTTAGTGCGACTTCTTCTGAGTTCTGAGTTGAGTTGGGACCCGTCAAACTAGTACGTTCTCAGTTGAGTTGGCTGTTAATGCCGTTTTGGCCGAACTTTCTGATAGATAAGGCTTTTTTGGTTTTTGTTATTTTGGTATTAATTTTGCAGAAACTTTCCACATTCAAGATTTCTTTGATTGATTTTTTATTAAGATAAGGCTTCTTTTTTTGTGTTTTAGTTCTTTTTTTCCTTGGAATAATTTTGAACAAAGTCAAGTTTAAGTTTAAGTTTATGAAGAAAGAAAATGTCTTAGTCTTTTGTGTATGTTGATTTTCAATTAGTCTCACTGTTAGTCTTTTGTGTATGAAGAAAGAAAATGTCTGAGTGTCTTAGTCTTTTTGTGTATGAAGAAAGAAAATGTCTCACTGTTAAGGACATTTCAATTAGTACTTCCTCTTTTGTGTATGTTGATTTTATTTTATTAAGTTCTGGAATTAAGGACATTCTAAGTATCATACTGGATCAATTTTATTCAGATATTATAGAATTTTACTTTCTTAGTTTATAAGTTGTATCCGATATGCACAAAATTTGTTGTTCTATTTGTTATAGACTTATAGGAGTTCCGACCTTAATTCTATTTTCATTTGATTTTCTATAGATGGCAGAAGTTGAAAGTAGATTAAGTGAGGTGGGTTCATCTGAAAGAGAACCTACTTCTTCACCTACAAATTCAGTTGAAACTAGTCAAGGCCCCAAAAAAAAAGAAAATCCGTATAATGTAGATCTACTGCTTGGGATCATTTTGAAAAGTTTAAAGATGATAATGGAGGTGATAGAGCAAAGTGTAGACATTGTGGTCGTGATTATAAGGTTGATTCACGATTGAATGGAACAACATCATTGAATACTCATTTAAAGAAGTGTCCAAAAATACCACGAAAAGTTGATAATACTCAAACACAATTGTGTTTACAAAAGGATGGGCAAATTAATGGTGGGGTGCTTTGGAAATTTGAACAAGAACTAGTTAGGAGGGCTTTAGTTGAGATGGTAATTACGGAGGAATTACCTTTTAGCTTTGTTGAAAAGAAAGGCTTTAAGAAGTTTATGAGCATAGCCGAACCTCTATTTAATGTTCCTTCTTGTAGGACAATTACAAAGGATTGTTTTCAAGTTTACAATGAAGAAAGGCTTAAACTAATGAAAATTTTCAGAGAAGTAAAACAAAAAATTTGCCTTACCACAGACAAATGGACTTCGTTACAAAGAATTAACTTTATGTGTTTGACGAGTCATTTTATTGATAGAGATTGCGTGTTGCATATCAAGAGGTAGAATGTAGCAAAACATTGTGTTTGGATGTTCCTACAAGGTGGAATTCCACCTACTTGATGTTGTAAACGGCGCAAAACTTTGAGAAGGCCTTGGACAAGCTTCATTTTTTTGATGATGGATTTTCTACTCATCTTTGTACGCATGTTTGTGAAGATGGAATGTTACAGGTCCATTTGTATGTGATGGTTGGGTGAATGTGAGAAATGTGATAAAGTTTCTTGAAAGATTTCACGAGCTCATCGAAAAAGTTTCAGGTTCACGTTATGTCACTTTTAATTGTCATTTTGAGGATATATGTGAGCTTGATAGTCATTTGAAAGCTTGTTTAGCTAGTGATGATACTAATTTGAGTAAGATGGCAGGGAATATGAAAGAAAAGATTAAAAAATATTAGTATGAACCGGAAAAGATGAATAAAATGATATTCATTGCTTCTGTATTAGATCCTCACAACAAATTAGAGTATGTTGGTTTTGCACTTGGGGAAATGTTCGGGGAGGGACCAGGGAAGAAATTAACTGCCGAAGTGGATGCTTATTTGAATTCTTTGTTTGAGGAGTATCAAAAAAAAATATTTCAAAGGATGTTATCTTCAATCATCTCCATCTAAATCTACTTCATCTGATGACACAGCTGAGCCATCTAGTGGGAGTGTGAGAACAAAATCTGTGAGAACAAAGCAATTGTTGAAAAGGCAAAAGGAAGACTCCAGAAGTGTAGGTGCTAAAACTGAGTTGGAAAGATATATTGGTGAAGGACAAGAGCCACTGTCTGATGATTCTGATGACTTTAAAATCTTAGATTGGTGGAAAATTAATGCGCCTCGATTTCCTATTCTATATGAGCTAGCTCGTGATGTATTAGCCATTCCAATTTCAAGTGTTACATCGGAATGTGCATTTAGCACTGGTGGCCGCATTCTTGATTCATTTAGGAGTTCATTGACTCCTCGGTTGGTGCAAAGTCTTGTTTGTGTTCAATATTGGTTTAGATGTGAGGGTACTCCTATTAATGTTGAAGAAGATTTGGAGTTTCTTGAGCAAATTTAACTCGGTAATATTTTGCGTTATATTAGTGTTTTAGTGAAAATTAGTTTACTTTGTAAGTTTAAATGACACACTTTATCAAATTATATTTAGATATGGCAACGAGCGGAAGAGAAACTTGCATTGTTGAAAGAGATACTAGCATTGTTGATGCATAGTTTGAACAAGTGGTAAGTTTAACGATTTGCTTGTTTTATGATATTCTTTTGTTATTTATAATTAAAAATATTTTATTAAATCTTCTCTTTTTTTATAGGTTCAACTATGCCTCGTGGTCCTAAAGCTAGATCGCCAATTTGGGAACATTTTGAGCTAGTTGAAGTAAATGAAGAAGCCCGCAAAGCAAAGTGTCTTTATTGTGGTTGAGTTTATAATTGTCATCCAAAGTATTATGGCACTTATGGCTTAGTGAAGCATATTGAGAAGTGTCTCATGCCTCATCCAGTGATTCGTATTTAAGACTTTAAGTATCATTTTCTAGACTTACTTTGTGGCTTGTGGGTTGTGACTGGTTTGCCAATGTTTTGTTGTTTGGTGATGGTATTTCTAGACTTGTTTTGGACTTTGGTAGCTGCTAGATTTGCCACTGTGTTAAAATGTTTTGGATTAGTTTGCCACTACTGAACTGTGCGGTATTTTTCTATTTAGGTGTTCTGTTTGCACTGAAGGCCTCCCTGTTCTCTCTGTGCTTGTTATCTATAGTCTATTCTTGGTTTCATTTATAGTGTAGTTTCAAATTAGAGTGTTATTGTCAGCAAAAATTATGTTAGACTGCCGTCTTCCATTGGCTTTCTCTGTTGCTGGGCTGGACGAACAACAACTAAATGACAATTTGCTGGGCTATCTTTCTCAAAAGTCAAAATGAAAATTTCCTGGGCTGGACGAACAACAAATAAATTCGAGTCTTGTTTATTGATGTTCCTACAAACCGTAAATACTTGTTGTTCCTACAACCATTTAAAATCAAAAAAATAAATCAAAAATAACCAAACCGAACTTTGAAAAAACCGCACCGAACCGTAAATACTTTGGTTTGATTTGGTTAATAATATTACAAAACCGAAAACCGATAAACCGAACAGTACTTTTATAATAACCGACCGAACCGACCGACGCCCACCCTAGTTCCTACAACCGTTTAAAACCAAAAAAATAAATCGGAAATAACCGAACCGAACTTTGAAAAAACTGTACCGAACCGTAAATACTTTGGTTTGATTTGGTTATTAATATTACAAAACCGAAAACTGATAAACCGAGCTGTACTTTCATAATAACCGACTGAACCGACCGATGCCCACCCCTAACTGAATCTCATTATCCTCAACTCTGGGTATGGCTGGGTTGGCGAACATCTGACGCACTACCTCCGCAGTGTCGACAGCAAGGTCTGGCCCTTCAGACTGGCTAGCTGGTTCCACCGGTGTAGATGGTGCTGAAGGATATGGGGCGGAATGGTGTGGGTCAAGTAGCATATCAAATGGGAGATCTCCGACTGTAGCAATCCTGGTCACCATTCTCCGGAGCTTGTTCACTGACTTCTTGTTGGCCTGGGACTTCCTCATCTTTTTTACTTCCTTTCCTAACTCTTCAATCACCGACCCATGTTGTACCAAGCTGTCCATGATAGTCTTCTGATTCTCCAGAATTTTCTTTAATGTCTCCTCAATGTTAGAAGGAACAAGTGATGTATGTGAGGTGGACTGCACTGGAATAGTACTGGACAAGTCAGATAGCTTTACAGTGGCGGTCCATATCTAGTTATTGAGACTTGCCAATGTCTGGGAGACTCACAGTGTAGATTGTGGGTGAGTAGGCACAAGTACTGGCTTCAAAGCCGAGGTGGGAGTTATGGCATGAGGTGCTGTAGGGGCTGTGGATGATGGTAGAGGCATAGCTACGACACTGGAGGAAGGCTCAGCCGAAGTGGATGGAACATCAACTGCCTCAGGCACTACTACTGCTAGCTCACTAGACTGGCCTGTGGTGGTAGGAGGCTGAACTTTCCTTTTCGGGTTGTTCGCATCCATGAGTGAGTACCAAGAAAAAAGCTTCTTCGGCTTCACCTTTATATCATAATCCCTCGGCTCTACCTTTGCATCGGTAAGGTATTCTGTAATGGTGTTGGGATACGGGTAGGACGAAACATCTTTTCGAGCGATCACTTAGAAGTTGGCCGACATTATGACACCCACATTAATTGGGTACCGGCCATAATAGAAGCACCAGAACTGCCCGAGGAATCGAAAGGTGAGTCTTATTCTGGCAAGGATCCAACTTGTTGCATACAAATGTGTGCCACCTCTTTGCCTCAAAGCTCAACGTGCTCCGGTGGATGGGAACCCCAGCAGCAATCCATGGTGGTGGTGGCCCTGGTGGTGCCAAAATCTCCGCTAACCAAGGTCAGACCTTGTCCCCTAGTGCACAATTCTCCAAATACTCCTTTGGCTCAACATCTTAAAATCCTAAGTACGCATTGAGCATATGCTGATCAAACCTCACTTTTAGGTTACGTACTTTGGTCACCTTTGTCCCATTTTTGATATAAGCCACATTGGCATAGAAGTCACAGACAAGGTACTCTTTGGCATCTACTACACTCTAAGTGAACCACATCCACCCCTTGCGTGCTCTGAATTGTCTCAAAACTGCTAGGTTGTACCTCTCCAAATCTGTCAACAGAAAATGTCGCTCAAGAGTTAGCAACCTCGCTGGCCACCACACACGGAAGCTGGTGAAGGCAGCCAGGATGACAAAGCGGTCCTCCCAAACCTCTTTCTTCTTCGATCTTTAAAGACCGGCAGCTATAACATCTGCCCCTCTACCATCATCGGGGATATCATGAACTAGAGTATCATGTGCCTCGGTTACTGGTGTAGCCTATGGCTCAGAAGCCTGACTAGTACTCTCTGATCCCTCAGAAGTGCTATGAGATGAGTATGGCTTATCCCTGAGCTGGTATCTCCCTGGCTGCCTCGACTATACAGTCGGCTGCTCCTGAACAGAGGCTGGGGAATCGCGGGTCGCACAATTTTGTTGTGCGGCTGCAGAAGTGAAGTGCGGTCCGCACAATTTCACTTGCAGCCGTACCTCTGAGATCCAAAAAATGCCAACTCTCTGATGACAAAGAATTGGCTAATGTGCGGCCACAACATGATTTCTGCGGTCCGCACAATTAGACTTGCAGCCACACATTGGAGTCTCAATGTAGGGACTCTCTGATGATAGTAAAAGTGCTATTCTACGGTCACGATGGGAATTCTGTGGTCCGCACATTTTATCTTACGGCTGCAGATCCCTTCTTCACTAATGCTGCCCTAAAATTAATTTCTATGGACCTCACGAATTCAAGTGCGGACACAGACTTCAAAAGTTACGTACAAATCAATATTTTCTATCTAGGTTTTCCAATTTCGTGCACAATTTGATATGGCAACATCATAGAAACATGAAAATATGCTAACCCAGTCCCTATAGAGCATGTATTAGTTAACCCTAGTTCAGCTTTTACCTCATATGGATACACAATTAAATTCTAATGACAAATGGCCTAAAAAGAACTAAAAATCTACAAATTAAACTAAAATAAAAATTTTAACATGAAATTGAAGCATACGAGATGAATGAGTGTAATGAGTGAATGATCATGTTGGCTATGTGTGTGGACAGATAGAATCACCAAGAAATTTCAAGAGAGCACTATTGTGTTTGTTCATAAAATGAAAAATGTAAAAATGGCCATGTTCCTCTATTTATACCACTCGTTCGCTAAGGGGAAGAAGGTCGAACGGCCGCACATTTTCGTGTGCGGTCCGCAATTTGTTACCTGGGGGCCTCATCTCAGCTTTCCCTATGCGGTCCGCACAATTTTGTGTGCGGCCGCAGATTTTATGTGTGGTCGCACATCGACCATTTTTCTGACAGGCTAAAACTTCAGAGAGTTGGTATTTTCAACCTCTCATTTGTGCGGTCCGCAAGCTAATTCTGCAGTCCGCATTTCTCTTTTGCTACAATACCCATAATTGTGCGATCCACACAAATCAACCGCGTTCCGTAATTCTTAGAGCACTTAGCCAAAGTTTTGGTCCACAGTTCCTGTAAGTCACACTCAGCCCTGTAGCACACTTCAAATCAAGTTAGAACAAAAATAACGCCTAACTACAAAAGAAAAAAAAGGAGAAGAAGCATGGGTTTCCTTCCAAGAAGCACCTAATTTAACGTCGCGACACGACGCATAATACCATCAATTGTAATGAATGACCGCCACGACGTGGCTATATCCATCCTTTCCCAAATAGTGCTTCACCTAGTAACCATTGACTCGGAATACTTCATTGTTTTTGTTTTTCAAGTCTAATGCACTAAAAGGTGTCACACCCAACCTTGGGAAACTCGGACCACTCCATTTAGACTTTAGCTTCCCGGGAAACATCTTCAACCTTGAGTTAAACAACAATACAAGATCGCTCACCTTGAACTCTTTGTTCCAAATGTCTTTGTCATGAAGATATTTCATCTTTTCTTTGTACAAGGACGAACTTGCATAAGCATGGTACCGAAACTCATCCAATTCATTTAAATGTACACCCCTCAAGTTAGCGGCTACATCCCAATCAAGATTTAACTTCTTTAGAGCCCATATGGCCTTGTGCTCTAGTTCCACCGGAAGATGAAAAGCTTTTCTGAACACCAACCGGTATGGAGACATTCCGATAGGTATGTTATAAGCCGTCTGATAAACCCATAATGCATCATCAAGCTTCTTGGACCAATCCGTCCGATTAGCATTCACCGTTTGGACAAGATACTCTTTATATACCGATTGGAGACTTTCACTTTCCCACTAGCTTATGGGTGATAAGGAATTGTGACTTTGTGAGTAACACGATACTTGCTAGGCAAAGTGTCGAAAGTCTTGTTGCGAAAATGTGACCCCCCATCGCTTATAATAGCATGTGGAGTACCAAACCTTGTGAAAATATTCTTCTTCAAGAAAGACACCACACTTCTCGCCTCATTGTTGGGTAAACCAACGACCTCAGCCCATTTGGACACATAATCAACCGCGACCAAGATGTAGGTATTTCTACAAGAACTCACAAAAGGGCCCATGAAGTCAATACCCTGCACATCAAAAATATCAATCTCCAAAATGGTTGTGAGAGGCATTTCATTCTTCTTTGAGATTCCACCGGCCTGTTGACATTTAGCACATCTTTTCACTATCTCACTAGCATCCTTGTAAAGAGTGGGCCAATAGAAACCGCAACTAAGCACTTTGGTCACCGTTCTTGCTCCACCATTATAACCACCATATGGCGAAGAATGACAAGCCCCAAGAATTTTACCTTGCTTTTCTTCCGGTACACATCTTCTAATCAACCCATCCGTACAAATCCGGAAAAGGTACGGTTCATCCCAATAATAATCTTGACAATCCCATTTGAGCTTCTTCCTTTGGTTTGAAGAAAACTCATCCGGAATGATTCCACACACAAGAAAATTTGCTAGATGCGCGAACCATGGCACCTCTTTCATTGAAATAGCGAAGAGTTGCTCATCGGTAAAGGAGTCATTGATTTTAATGCCATCATGCGGCCTCCCCTCCTCCTCCAAACGAGATAAGTGGTCCGCCACTTGGTTTTCACTCCCTTTTCTATCTTGGATGTAAATATCAAACTCTTGCAACAAAAGCACCCATCTCATCAATCGAGCTTTGGAGTCATTATTGCTCATAAGATACCGAAGTGCCGCATGATCCGTGTGGACAATGACTTTTACACCCATCAAGTAGGGGCGAAACTTCTCAATTGCAAACACAATGGCAAGGAGCTCTTTCTCCGTAATGGTATAGTTGACTTAGGCAATATTCACGGTATTACTAGCATAGTAGACCGGTTAAAAGATTTGTTGATGCGTTGCCCCAAAACAGCCCCAACCGCTACGTCACTTGCATCACACATGAGTTCAAAAGGGACACTCCAATTTTGGAGCGGTGATGATGGGGGTAGTTGTCAACTTGAACTTCAATAATTCAAAAGCTCTCATGCAATTATCATTGAAGTTGAACTTAGCACCCTTCTCAAGAAGATTGCACAATAGATTCACCATCTTAGAGAAATCTTTGATGAAGCGTCGGTAAAAACCCCCGTGGCCTAAGAAACTCCGCACACCCTTCACCGGAGTTGGAGGTGGAAGTTTAGAAATCACCTCAATCTTTGCTTTGTCAACTTCAATTATGTTCTTTGAGATTTTATGGCCAAGGAAAATGCCTTCCTCGACCATGAAATGATATTTCTCCCAATTATGTACCAAATTTGTTTCTTTACATCTAGCCAACACTTTATCCAAATTTGCGAGACAATCATAAAAAGAATCTCCAACCACCGAGAAGTCATCCATGAAAATTTCAAGGTAGTCCTCTCCCTTTTCCGTGAAGATTGCCATCATACACCTTTGCAAAGTCACCGGTGCATTACACAAACCAAATGGCATCCGCTTGAAGACGAAAGTACCATAGGGACATGTAAAGGTTGTTTTCTCTTGATCTTCCGGAGCAATAAGAATTTGGTTGTAGCCTGAATACCAATAAAGAAAGCAATAGAAAGCACGACCGGCCAATCTATCTAGCATTTGATCTAAGAAAGGAAGTGGAAAGTGATCCTTCCTTGTGACTTTGTTGAGCTTGCGATAGTCCATACACACCATTCATTCGGTCACCGTTCTTGTAGGAATCAACTCATTCTTCTCGTTGGTGACCACCGTCATGCCCCCCTTCTTTGAGATGGGGTTAACAACCCCGGCATCCAACCACTTGATAATCTCCTTCTTGACAACTTCTTGTATAACCTTATTGAGTCTTCTTTGATGTTCAATAGATGGTTTGGCATCATCATCCAATTAGATCTTATGCATGCAAAAGGCGGGGCTTATCCCCCGAAAATCCGCCAAAGTCTATCCTATAGCCTTCTTCCTCTTTTATAGCACGACCAAAGTGGAATCTACCTGCACGTTAGTCAAATAAGAGGAAAGAATAACCGGTAAAGTAGAACAAGGTCCAAGAAATTCATACCAAAGATGTGGAGGCAATGGCTTCAACTCCAAGGTAGGAGGCTCTTCAATAGAAGGCTTTGTAGGAGGAGTTGTCCTATTTTCAAGATCCAAAGATAATTTTCGGTGTGCATAGTTGTACGACCCCATTCCTTGCAAAGAGTTTGCACATTCCATGAAGCCATCTATCTCGTCATCATCAAAGTTGAGCAAGACGGCCTCCAACATATCACCAACATTGATTGTAGCACTTGTAACATCAACAATAACATCGGTCACCAAGTCCACAAAAGAGCACACCTCATTGCTATTTGGTTGCCGCATGGACTTGCACACATGGAATACCACTTTTTCATCACCAACCCGGAATGTAAGTTCTACGACTTCAATATCGGAAAGAGCCTTCCCCGTAGCAAGGAAAGGTCTCCCAAGAATAATCGGTACTTCATAATCAACCTCACAATCTAGAATGACAAAATCCGTCGGAAGAATGAATTTATCAACACGAACCAAGACATATTTAATCACTCCCAAAGGCCTATTAATAGTACGATTGGCCATTTGCAATCTCATAGAGATGGTTCTTAGTTGCCCAATCCCCAAAGTCTTGAAAACCGAATAGGGAATCAAATTGATACTTGCCCCCAGATCACAAAGAGCTTTAGCAAACTCGGCACTTCCAATTGTACAAGGAATCGTGAAAGCACCGGGATCCTCCAACTTAGGAGCAATTGAATGCACAATTGCACTCACTTGATGAGTGACTTTGATAGTTTCAAAATTCATTGACCGCTTCTTTGTCATGAGATCCTTCATAAATTTGGCATAACCGGGCATTTGTTCCAAAGCTTCAACTAATGGCACATTGATTGAGAGACTCTTCATCATTTGAATGGACTTCTTGAATTGATTCTCACCATTTTGCTTGGCAAGTCTTTGAGGGTATGGAGGTGGAGGCTTAGGCAATGGTCCCTTAGCCTTTTGCACTACCAGCTCCAGTATGCCAATAATGTGATCCCTAGATAGGTTCACCTCCTCTTAAGTCTCTTCCACACTATCATCAATATCAATCCAAACTTCATCATTAGGTTACACCACGTTGTTTGGGATATCTTCTTCTTGCACCACTTGCTCATCATCCACTAGTTGCCTTTGACTGGAGGTGGGTACATTCCCACCTCTTCCACTTCTTGTAGTAACGTCCATGGCATGTCCCGTGTTGTTTTCACCCTTTGGGTTTACTACCATGTCACTTGGTAGTACCTCCTTAGGACGAGAATTTAGAGCTTACAAGATTTGTCCCATTTGAACTTCTAAGTTACAGATTGATGTGTTGTGTGAGGCAAGTTGGGCATCCGAATCGACATTCTTTTCCATCATTTGCTTGAGCATATTTTCAATACGCCCCATCTCGTTATTTGAAGAACTTGAACCATGAAGAGGATAAGAAGGTGGGTTACTCGGTTGTTGATACGTCAGGTGCCTTTGAAAACCCGACCCCCGGTTGCCTTGATTGTTGTTCCATTCTTCTTAATTGTTACCCCCACTTTCCTTGATTATTTCCATTCCAATTTCCTTGATTGTTGTTGTTATGCCAATTCCCTTGATTATTGTTGTTATGCTAATTGCCTTAATTGTTAGAATTTCAATTGCCTTGATTGTTTTGAGGTTGCCATTGTTGTTGGTTTAGGCCTTGGAAATTGTTTCTTTGCCCTTGAAAATTGTTCACATATTGCACCTCCTCTTCTTGTTAATTATCGGAATCATTTTGCTCAAAACCACTATTTTCTTGCACATAATTCTCCACTCGATTTTGCACTTGTGGACCTTTGGTCCTCCTCTTGTTCACCATCATGTTCACTCCCTCCATGGTATTGACTTACTTGGGATTTTGCACTTGATTTAGTTAGGCCTTTGCTAGTTGCATCATGGTGGTTGTCAGTTCGACAATGGCTTGCCCATGGTCTTGCAATTCTTTGAGAAGGTGGATCATGCTTGGATCACCTTGTGGAACATTGGCCCAGGATTGCCAAGTGATGACGTTTCCAACATCACATCCAAAATCTCACATGCCTCCGTATAAGGCGTAGTCATGAAGTTCCCACCGGCAAGTTGATTCACTACATATTGGTTGGTTGTGTTAATCCCACGATAGAAAGTTTGTTGAATCATGTTCTCCGTCATATCGTTGTTGGGACATTACTTAACCATTGTTCTATATCGTTCCCATATCTCCTATAGTGGTTCATTCGGCTCTTGCTTGAATGCTAAAATCTCATCTCGAAGTGTAGCCATGTGCCACGGAGCGAAGAACTTAGAAATGAACTTTTCCGCCAACTCATCCCAAGTGAGAAGGGAAAAAGACTTAGCCTCAAGGCATCCTCGGGGACATTTGGTTGTTTGCTCCCCCAACAAGTATCCACAAACCCCTTCAAATATTTGTACACATTTTGAGTTGGAGCACCGGTGAAGAAACCCCGTTGCTCAAGCAAAGTGAGCATCACATTGGTGATTTGGAAGTTGCCCGCCCTAATACGGGGAGGAACTATTGCACTTTCATATCCTTCAGTGGGTAATATACGGTGTGGAGCCGCTCGTTATGGAGGTGGGGGTGGAACGAGGACATTGTCAAGAGGCACTCAGCCTCTTCTATTGGATTTAGGTTCAAGAAGAACCTCCTCAACTTGCTCATCCTCGACGTCCACATCCCCCAAAGGCAAATTTCCGAGCTCATTGTTCGCCATGGTTATACCTATGATTTCTCACACAAGTTAGCAACACGGAAGAAAAAGAGAATATATAAAAAACAAACCCAAATATATAGCTAACACCATTTTAACTCCCCGACAACAGCGAAAATTGATGACGTCCACAATAAAACTCAATAAGAGATATGATACATTCGTATGCAATAATAATTTTCCAACTATGAGTCGGGGTCGAATCTACTGGGAATTATAAGGGGTGTCAGGAGTATATATTTGAAGCAAGAAAATGGACTACATAAAATTGCACTTCCTCAACAAAGTTTTGATTTCTACTTCTACTATTACTCCAATGATCAAGCTAAGGTAAATAGACTAGAGATGAATGTTTTTGATAATTTACCAAATAGTTTAAAGGCCTAGGGTTGTGACCATAACCTAGGTATTTGCCTAATGGGATAAAGACATTAACACTTGTCTTATTGATTGGGGTGTATTATAGCTCCCAACTCTACGTTACACACTCAATACCTCTCGGTCAAAGAGTGATTTTTTTCAATTTGGCTTTCTTACGTCCAAATGGGTATGAAGCAAAATTGTTGATATGAGCTCAAGTCGGGTTCTTACTATCTCTATTTTGAACCCTTTAATTAGGCTAATCAATCTCGCAATTAACCCAATTCCTTGTTAGCCAAGTTATCCTAGACTAGGTCCCTCTTTCTCAAGTAGAGACTAAGTCAAATAGGCATGAATCAATATTTGCATCCATTAATTCTAAAATTGAAGCATGAACTAAGCTAAATAATCAACACCCAATCATAAACAAGCATTAAAAATACCCATAAGGTTTACACACTAGGATTGAGTCACAACCCTAGTAAAAATCTAGCTACTCATAATGGGAATTGAAGAAAATAAAGAAGAAAGCTAATTAAACTCATAATGAAATATTAAAATGATGAAATCTGATATTTAAACACTAAAATAATGTCAAACTTCCTAAAGTAGTAAAAAGAAACGGCTACAACAACGTTTAATGTTCAAACTTGACCTAAATTTGTGAAAGTCGTCTATTTATACTAGGCCAAAAGTCACTGACAAAAATGCCCCTCGATAGGTTCTGCGGCCGCACAATTCCATGTGCGGTCCGCTGATTTCTTCAGCTGGCAGGAAGGTAAGTTTCGCAGCCGCACATTTTTAAATTGCGGCTGCGAAGCAACTTCAGCGGCCGCACAATTCTTGTGCGGTTCGCACTTCACAAAGGCATCATGACTTGGTCTTTTTTTTCCTGCATATTCTCTAAACTTTGAATTTTTGTCAGTGAAAGCCAAGTTCTGTGGTCGCACAATTCATGTGCAATCCGCACATTGCTGAAAGTCCTGTTGGGTTCTGCTGCTTGGTTTGCGGCCGCAAATGGAATTCTGCGATCTGCAATTTCTTCTGCAGCAGCAGAATTCCTTCCGCGGACCGCACATCTTTTCTTCTGCGCTCTTTATTGCCTTGTGCTTCGGAACACTTCTTTTTGAGTCGGATTTCATCATGGGAGACTAAACTTCCAGCATTCCTGCAATTTGCATAATTTCATTAGTTTCGGGAATACAATTAATTACTTTCGGACTAAAACAAAAGCTAAAAGGTGCTAATAAGCAGTCAAAATCCCCACTTATCAATGCCCTCGATCCATTCCTTTAGCCGGGGAACCGCATTCGGAATCCGGGCTACAGCTGCACAACCACGAGCATGAATGAGAAGAAAGACATTGAAGAAAAAGAATTTAGATGTTTAAAGAGAGATTGCACTTACGATAAGCATTCCACATCTCAGGGAATGGCTTTTATTTAGGGGGATCAAATTCTCGGTTTTCACTCAGACAAAGTGTCCCTACTAGCCCCGGTCTCGGTCTTCGTAGATACTCAAAAAAGGGGCCTTGCTGGCCTGGCGAGTAAGCTTGATTAGTCCCCCTCAGAACATTCGAGGAATGTATAATCGAAGCAGGTAGTCGATGGTGAACTGACGAGACTCGATCTTGTTCACGAAGTAGCGGAGGAGGATCGTGATCCTCCACAATGATGGATGGATTTGCCCGAGGCACACCTCGTACCTCTTGCAAAAGTCCAGAACAATCGGGTCCACCGGGCCCAATGTGAAGTGGTAAGGTAAACACTTACGTACCCCAACATGTGGACGTCCTCAGGCCTGGGGACTACTACATTCTTACCCTCCCAATTGCAGACCTTACGAACTATGGGAAGAACGTCGTCAGTCACTGAGCATATGTACCTCGAGACTCCTTCGCCCCAGTCCTATTTGCATGAGGGCTTCTCGACTTTAAAGTCATCTGCAATTGAGCAGACCCCGAGAATGAACACCTTTAAGGGAGGCTTGGCAGCCGGTTCATTAGCAACCACATTGGGGGAAGCCGTTTCGAGGATGACCTTTTTAGGGGCAACCGCTTCAATACCAACTGCCAGTTTAGATAATGAGGAGGCAACTTGTTGAGGAACGGTTTTCGATGTTTTGGTCATTGTCATCTGGGGGAGGGTTTGAAAATTTGAGGAAAGAATGCATAGTTTTGGAAAAACGGGTTTTGAAGATGAAGAATATGGTATGAAGATTTAAAGAAAGTTTGGGTAAAAATCTGGAAATCACTATGAAGATTGAATAACAAGGATGAAGATATGAAGGTCTGATGATGGATGGAAAGCTCGAAGGTAACAATTTAGTCGAAAAGTAGAAAAAGAACAAGGGGAGGATGCTTTTATAGGGAAACGGTCGACGCTTCGCATTCGGGGGCATTGGCCGATGAGCGACACATGTCCGAAGTTAGAACAACGTGATTGATGGGATGTTTCGACTCCCTCATCGTAACGTACAAAGGAAGGAACCAGAATCATCTGTCGTTTCCCATCATTTCGGCAAGCCTACTCTCTGAGAAATGAGGGGAATATCTGTATACGAGTAAAATCGAGCCCACTAAGCACCCCAATTTCCCGGTGAGGCAAATAGAGTAGGGACGTGACCGTAAGGAATCAGAGTCAGAGCAAAGAGCCCCTCGTATCAAGGCTCGAGCAAAATACCTGCCCTCGGGGGCATCAGGACCACATCCTCCGGGTCCGGTTCGAGCCCCAAGACTTCGGAGAGCATTACCAAACAACCGCACATGACTAACAAAGGGCCATGATGTCCGTGCCCAACTGGATAGCACGACGTGAGTCTCAGCCCGTATCGGTAGAAAATCAGTGATTAGCGAAACAAAAAGATTTTCACCTTTCTTAGGATTGTACTTAGGGTAAAACTCCCCCACTATATAAAGGGAAAGTTTATTATTCATTAGACACACTGTAACACGCATATCAAGGCAATCTACTTCTGCTCTTTCTGTTTCTAAAAGTTATTCAAAGTTCTTGTTCTTGTTTTTGTTCATAAAGTTCTTCATAAGTGCAAGCTTGGAACCGAAGGCAGGTTCCCCGTTAAGCCATTAACCGAGCTCGAACTCACTCTTATTATTGGTTTGGTCATTTATTACGTCTTTTATTTGCTTAATCTAACGTCATTGAATAACTTATATTGAATTAAGCCACATATCCTTAAAACCGCATATAAATTCAATTGTTATACGTTTTTTAGGGTAAACATACTTGTTGGAACTCTATAAATTAATCCCATTTTTTAAGAGGTCATCATGCGTGCAACACAATTGCCTCCACGTAGGACTCCACATCATTATTTAATGCCATATAAGAAATAATATATTAAAAATTAAATTAAACCACCAAACCCTATTTTTCTCATTTTAGATAGACTTTTTCTCTTTCATTGTTTGTTTCTCCTTCATCGTCTTCTCCGTTCTATCTCTCCTTCGTCTTCATTCATTGAATTTCCGGTAATTATCTCGTGCGTTTCTTCCGCCGTTCTGTGGTAAGTACTGTCATCTCATCTTAACTCATTATCTTTTTTTTTAATTTCTTTTTTGGTTCGTTTATCAGTTGATGCCTAAATATTAATTTTTTTGTTTTGTTATGTTTGCTTACTATTTGAAGTATAAAATCGCTTTGTTATTGTGTTATGCATATAGTGACATATTCGGTTATTCCGTTATGTTTTATTTATTTATTCTTTTTTTGTTTGTAAAATCCCAAATTAGTCTTCTGATTTTTTTTTACTTTTTATTAGTATGAAGTATGTTGGATTTTATTATGGGTTGTGGTCCATCAGGTTATATAGTAATATCATAGGACTTTTTGGGGAGGATAGAGGATTAATCTTGGATGCTTTATCAAATAAAAAATTAGGGTTTTTTGTTTGTTTGTTTATGGAGTCCTATAAAGGTTTGATTTTATCAGTGAGATTCCAAACAAGGATGAAAAAACTGAAAAATAAAGGGATGAAAGAGAGATGATTCGGTTAAATACCCAAGAGAGTTCCAACTAGGTTCAACAATGGAGAATAAAGAAGACTATTAAGGCCATCTCCAACCCTACTCTATTTTTACTTTCAAACTCCATTTTGGAGTAAACAATGGAGGAATTTTACTCCAACCCAACTCCAAATTTGCCTCCATTTTGAAGGGAGAATAGTGTCACTCCAAATTTGGAGAGACACTATTCATCTACTCCATCACTATTCCCTATTATTTTTTATTATTGTAACGACCCGACCGGTCTTTTTGAGTATTACAGTCCCGTTCCCCCATTTACTGCTCAATTTATGCTTCACAATCGTTTTAAGACTTACCGGGTTAGTTAGTTCGGGTTCAGAAGGAATTCAGAGTGAAATGAGACACTTAGTCCCATAATTAAAAAATTAAGTTAGAAAAGTGGAACGGATATGGACCTATATGTAAACGACCTCAGATTCGAATTCTGATAATTCCAATAGCTTCGTATGGTGATTTTGCACTTAGAAGCGTGTCCGGAAGAATTGTTGGAGGTCCATAGAGGAATTAGACTTGAAATGCCAAAAGTTAAATTTTTGAAAAGTTTGACCGAGGGGTTGACTCTTTGATATCAGGATCAAAATCCGATTCTGAAAATTTTAATAGGTATGTTATGTCATTTATGACTTGTGTGCAAATTTTGAGGTCAATCGGACGTGATGTGATAGGTTTCAGTGTTATTTGTAGAAATTAGAAATTTCAAAGTTCAATAGGCTTGAATTGGGGCGTAAGTCATGATTTTAGCGTTGTTTGATGTGATTTGAGGATTCGACTAAGTTCGTATGATGTTTTAGGGATTGTTGGTATATTTGGTTGAGGTTTCGAGGGCCTCGGGTGAGTTTCGGATAGTTAACGGATCAAAATATTGAACTACAACAACTGCTACAATTTCCTTCTGTTGGAAATTTCTTCTGCCAGATTCGAGCCCAGCAATCTCTCAGAATCGAGCCCAGAACCTGCCAGAATCTAGCCCAGATCGAGCCCAGGGTCGAGGTCCACGATCGAAGCCATGATCAAGCCTAGGGTTGAGGGCCACGGTTGAAGGCAGGGTTGAAGCCAGGATCGAGGGCCAGGATCGAGGCCTAGGATCGAGGACCAGGATCGAGGGCCATGATCGAGGCTCAGGATCGAGGACCTCGATCGAAGGCCAAGATCAAGGCAGAACCGAGGTTGTCTGGGCAGAATTATAAAAACAGGGACTTCGTCCCATTCGCTATTTTTGACAAATTGGAGCTTGAGGAGAGGCGATATTTGATATATTTTCAAGGAAAACTTGAGGTAAGTCCCTTGTGATCATTTCTACTCCATAATATTGAATTATCATCGAATAATCCGACTAGATTACATGATTTTGAGGTGTAAATCGGAGATTGGAACTTAAAAATTTGGAAATGAGATTTGTAGATTTGAGGGTCGAGTTGAGGTCAGAATTTTGTAAAATTGGTATGGGTAGACTTGTGATTGAATGGACTTTTGGATTTTATAACTTTTGTCGAGTTTCAAGACGTGGGCCTCACGGGCGATGTTTGAGCTAAAATTAAAATTTTTATGGAAAATTAGCATTTTCATATGGAATTAATTCCAATAAATTTTATTGACCAAAAGGAACTATTTGTGACTAGATTCGAGGCATTTGGAGGCCGATTTGCGAGGCAAAGGCATAGCAGAGTAAAGAATTTCACGCTCTGAGGTAAGTAACAATTTTAAATCTGGTCCTGAGGGTATTAAACCCCGGATTTTGGTATCATGTGATTATTTTGGAGGTGACGCACATGCTAGGTGACGGGCGTGTGGGCGTGCACCGAGGGGATTGTGACTTGGTCTGTCTCGGGAAACTGTAAAGTTAAATAATTTGTTGTTAGCTATATGCTCTCTATGTGTTGATAAAACATTAACTGTAAATCATGTTAGAAATCATGCTTAGGCTATATGATAGTACTGTTGGGACCCACAGAGGTCACGTACTTGTTGAATTGCCTGCTAAATGCTATATGTACTCAGTCTTAGTTTTTACTTGCACATTTTATCTTAGGCTATGTTATAATTATTGATACATCATATCATTATTGTTTGGGCTAATTTCATGATTAATGAGAGCCCGAGAGACTGGAGAGATTTATGACTGAGAGAGGCCGAGGGCCTGATTGTGAAATATTGATATCATAGCACGTGAGTTGTCCGTGCAGCACGTGAGCTAGCCGTGCAGATCCTTATATTATACTATAGCACGTGAGTTGGCCGTGGAGCACGTGAGTTGGCCGTGCGGATCCAGATATTTATATTATGGCACGTGAGTTATCCGTGCTGATCATAGCACTTGGGCTGTAGGAGCCCCTCCGGAGTCTGTACACCCCCAGTGAGCATGGGTACCCATTGAGAGTGAGTGATGAGGGCTGGGAGCCCAATGAGTGATGAAGGCTGGGAGCCGAGTGAGTGATTATTGTCCTCAGAGGTTGTACTTGATTTCCATTTTTTGTTGTACTTAGTTGCTATCTGTCATTGTTGTGAAATCTCTAAAAGATTTTTATCCATGGATTACATGAACATGAACTGTATAGAAATTGATTTGACATTAAGTTGCCAGATTTGATACCATGTCTATTCTTTGCTGGAATTACTAAAAATGAGCCATAACGGTGTAGCTCGTTTCTACCTTCAGTTCCTTATTTATTATTGTTACTTGCTGAGTTGGTTATACTCATACTACACCTGCACTTCGTGTGCAGATCCAGGTATTCCCGGACATAGCGGGTGTTGATCCTTTCGCGCAGTTGATTTTCAGGAGATTTTGAGGTAGCTGCCGTATTCCGCAGACCTTGTCTCTCCTTCTCTATCTCCTTGTTTACTGTATTTGGTCTCAGACTATTATAGACCATATTTTCCAGACTTATATTCATATTAGATGCTCATGTACTCAGTGACACCGGCTTTTGGGAGTATTTATATTTGTACTTGTGAGATTTTCTTCCGTTGAAATTAATCATTATGTTTTCATATTTAAACGATATGTGGTTTATTGAGATTGTCGGCTTGCCTAGTATTGAGATAGGTGCCATCACGACGGGCTAGGTTTTGGGTCGTGACAAGTTGGTATTAGAGCCTAGGTTACGTAGGTCTCATGAGTTATGAGGAGGTTTAGTAGAGTCTTGCGGTTCGGTACGGAGACGTCTGTACTTATCTTCGAGAGGTTGCAGAACACTTAGGAAAATTTCCCTTCTTGTATTGTATCGTGCGGAATCGATTCTGTTGGAAACATAACTCTTTGAATTCCTTTCACGCATTTCGTATGCGCACATGAGCTCCCGGTATCAGCTGTGCATCGCCAGGGTGTGATTCTATGAACGATGTTTGAGATGTATATACCATATTTTGGTGATGAGCCAGTCTGGAGGACTTGAGGCCAGGTTTAGACTACAGCTTAGGCTCGGTAGCTTCAGTTGTAACCTGTACATTTGGACTCATATGTCCGGTAATGTCCCTACGAGTGGAATTTGTGGCTCGATGAGCGATGGAATGGCTTTGTGATGAGTATGATGTAACTGCGGGATGTGTTAAGACGATTTGAATGTTCTTTTATTCCAACTCAGTATATGATTTTGAGACTGTACACGGGTTGCTACGATGGCTATGCGTTGTTATCGCACAATATTGGTGTAATGGTAAGGTTCTTGTTATGTGTTGAGGCGGTGAATGGCTCGAAGAGAAGATTTATCAGTACATGACTAAGGGGTTCAACAATTAATTCAAGCGGAGGAAAGGTAGTCGGACTATAGATGTCCAAGTTGGTTGTTAAAGTTATAAGACTTGGTATTTGCGAGTATGGTGGAATTTTCATTGTGATGCTGTATCGCCTCCTTGTTTGAACGCATTATGGTCCTCCGATGTTACGGTCTTCTTGGATTTTGCCTTCGGGGCAGGGTATTATGAAATGGTGCATGCGGGGCAGTTGCCAGAGATAGCTGTGTGCAGAGGTTCAGAATCGAATTGGTATTTCTAATATTGATGGCTTGATAAAGATGATCTTCATAGAGGCTTAGAGTCGGTAACAATTTATTGGTTCGGGTGCGATAGAGATGCATTTTGATTTGATGCAATAGTTGGGCAGCAAAGTGTGAGGGAAGACATGATGGGAAGTGTTTCACGGTGGTTGAAGTACTAGCAGGTTAAGTAGGAGAAGTAAAAGTTGAGAAGTTGCTTAAAGGAGATGGTTTAACCGAAGTAAGAGTGGCAGATTAGCATATGAATTATGTGGTAGGGTAGTCGCGTGCCTTGAGAAAGTTTAGAGCGATTTGGAATCATGATAGAATGTGATTTGGCCTACAAACTTTATTTGGAGTAAGGGTTACTGTACGAAGAAAGATTGAATATGGCAGAAAAGATTTTGTTTGAAATAAAGAGGGATGTGAAGATCTGATTATCGTTTCAGGCGCAATATGACTTGACTTCGGATGGTATTATTGAACTTTCAGTTGATGTCAAAAGGTAAAGTGCAGACTTATACAAATGGTGGGCGAGCATTAGCTCAGGAGAATTTTCTGATTACATAGTTGTTGCACCCAGTGCAGCGTCGTTGGAAGATGTCGGTAAGGAATTCCACAGGTGGGTTATCTCTTGTGAGTGGTTAGCGGTGGCATGATGTTGATAGAACTTATGCGAGGAATATTACTTGCTACCTGGTAAGAGGTTGAGTGTGTGACTGTAGCTGGTGATTCGGAATGTTCATGAAAAGCTTAACCAAAGACTTCGAGAAGTTTTGCGGGTTAACGGTGCGAGATCTTGGTAATTGAGAAGGAGAAATCCTTGCGGGTTCTAATTTATATAATTGCAACTTAAGGCTAAATGGGGGAACCTGCTATTGATAATTTGATTTCATGGTTATGTGTTAAATTTTTGTTTTGGTCAGAGGCATACTTGTGGATCAGTTATGACTCGCAAAGATGGAGATCGAGGATGACTCGAGTAAGGAAATTCCTGAATATGGTTTATAAGGCACTTTATAGGAATATGAAAAGTTTGGAATGATTAAGTTGTTATTTTGAACGATGTAGTGCATACGAAGTATGAATCTGGTTAGTCGTGTTAAGGCAGGGTTACTTATTTGAGTGTTGACTGTGTTAAAGGAGCACATGTCTTTCAGCCCGTTTGGGGCGGAGTAAATTTGATTTGAGCAGAATGGATGACTATCGAGAGGGTTCTAATGGATTCAAAATGTATATGTGGAAATTGAATCTTTTTTGAATTTCTATATCACTAGAATCAGTTACTTACATTGGATGGTATTGAGACTTGCGGTAATTCTGTTTGACAATGGATTCTATATTTCAGTATGAGAAAGGAAAGAGGAACAATTTTTAAATTCGCATAAGGTATTTTCAGAGTGGGTGTTTCGGTTGTGGTATTTATAGGGGTAATTATGATGTGGTGAGACTCTACAGATGTTTTGGTGGCAATATTCTTGGGTTTGGTGACCTACGTGGTTTGGTCAAGTTAGAGGAATTTAGTTCTAATATCTTGGTTATGTGCAGATGGATTTCAAAGTGTTCTTGATGGTTTCTACCATGGTTTGAACTGGATATTTTCTACTGGTGTGGGAAACATGTTGTGTATTGTGATTTCCTTCTAGAAGGAAGCAAGAGGAAGGTTTCTAATTAACCAGGTATGTAATCTGCTGGTGACTCAGAGTTGATAATGGGATTCTTGTGCTTGTCACATGATGGCATAATAGATGTGTTGTGTTGTGTGGGATTAGGATTTACATGTACAAGGTGACAATTCAGTCTTGAAGAGAAGGTAACGAATGTTGGACAACATGGTCAGTTTCAAATATTTCGATGAATGTTATAACTGCTCGGTAATTTCTGATAAGAGTGCGCATTTCAGAAGGCGCGTTGTGTTTTGACTTATATATGTTCATCGGTATTGCAATACTCACCTGGTTGATAGACTGCTGATATTCAAATTATTGTTATGTGGCACAGAAGAATTATGAAAGTATTCCTCATGGGATTATCGTGAATGGAAGATGTGTTAGTCATTTTAGTGCTGGAGTTGGGATCAGTTATGGTGATTCATGTGTTCGATGAATTTGGAGACTGGGAGTTCTCAGAAGTATATTATTTCGGGGTTGCGACCCTATTTGAGGTGACTATTTAATTTAAAACTCGGTGGAGGCACTAGCTGCATTAATTATTTGTGATAGCTATGTGCTATGAGTGCGCATATATGTGAGGTTTGAGCCCATGTGCGGACAATAGAGCAAGTATTCATACTCGAAAGAATGCTGAGGCTATTATATGCCTAGAGTTGACTGTTAAGCATAAAGTTATAACGTTTCATGTATTTGTACCTTTGTTGAGAACCATCTGGGCTATACTTAAGGTTACAAAGAAGATGATTCCCTAAATAAACGGGATAGGTACTAATTCTGCATTAAAACAAATAATTCCGATTTGAAGTGTGATAGCAGACTTTGCACGTGCTTACACTATAGCGTGCTGTTTCTACCAATCCAGGAACATGAGAATCTTATTTCATTATCATATACAAGTGTACTTGTTTAATTTCTCCTGTATGATATGCTGGGACTGGAGGCCTGTGACCATGCCAGGCGATTCATATTATTGGCACATGAGTTGTCCGTGCCGTGTGTGGGAATTCTATTTCTATAATAATTTATCTGATCTATTAATTTCCTTCCTCTATAATTTTGCACATGTACCTACGGTTATCCTCTTCACGAAATTTGAGGAGTTGGTTGTAACGTTGCGGTTGTGGTGGTGCTTGTTGAACTTGCAATACGGTTCTCTTCCTTGAGACATCTCCCATATTTGGGTACACAGATTGCGCAGTTGTGGCTTGAGTTATATTGATGTGGCGTGTCTGTGGGATAGTTTTGTTTATTAATATAAGGTCATTGGACCTAGAATGGGTACTATCAGGCTTGATTATGGTATATTCGGGAGGATAATATTGAAAGTTGGCTTAAGAGAGGATCATGGTTATGGCTGGATACAACTTGTTCAGGATTATACAGTGAGTAGATGTGAGGTTCGGGTCTTGAAAAGAATTCTGGATGTTAGAAATTTGGCTCCATGGTTTTTAGGCTAAGGTTAAATTAATGATTTTCAGTTATGTTGTGTGGTCAGGCCTATATAGAATAGGGGACGCGAGGTCACCCCGGGGTATGTGCGTGGTAAGGTGGAATAGAGATTTGAAGGTTAAGAATAACTCTTGGCACGTTCGAGGATGAATGTATGTTTAAGTGGGGGAGAATGTAATGACCTGACCGGTCGTTTTGAGTATTACAGCCCCGTTCCCCCTATTTACTGCTCAATTTATGCTTCACGGTCATTTTAAGACTTACCGGGTTAGTTGGTTCGGGTCCGGAAGGAATTCGGAGTGAAATGAGACACTTAATCTCATAATTGAAAAATTAAGTTAGAAAAGTGGACCGGATATAGACCTATATATAAACGACCTCGGATTCGAATTCTGATAATTCCAATAGCTCTGTATGGTGATTTTGGACTTAGGAGCGTGTCAGGAAGAATTTTTGGAGGTCCATAGAGGAATTAGACTTGAAATGCAGAAAGTTCAATTTTTGGGAAGTGTGACTGAGGGGTTGACTCTTTGATATCAGGGTCGAAATCCGATTCTGAAAATTTTAATAAGTATGTTATGTCATTTATGACTTGTGTGCAAATTTTGAGATCAATCGGACGTGATTTGATAGGTTTCGGCGTTATTTGTAGAAATTAGAAATTTAAAAGTTAAATAGGCTTGAATTGGGGCGTAATGCATGGTTTTAGCATTGTTTGAGGTGATTTGAGGATTCGACTAAGTTCATATGATGTTTTAGGACTTGTTGGTATATTTGGTTGAGGTCCCGAGGGTCTCGGGTGAGTTTCGGATGGTTAACAGATCAAATAATTGAACTACAACATCTTGCTGCAATTTCCTTATGTTGGAAATTTCTTCTACCAGATTCGAGCCCAGAAATCTCTTAGAATCGAGCCCAGAACCTGCCAGAATCGAAGCCATAATCGAGCCTAGGGTCGAGGGCCACGGTCGAAGGCAGGGTTGAAGCCAGGAAAGAGGGCCAGGATCGAGGGCCAGGATCGAGGCCTAGGATCGAGGACCAGGATCGAGGGCCAGGATCGAGGCTCAGGATCGAGGCCTAGGATCGAGGACCTCGATCGAAGGCCAATATCGAAGGCTAAGATAGAGGCAGAACCGAGGTTGTCTGGGCGAAATTATAAAAACAAGGACTTCGTCCCATTCTCCATTTTTGACAAATTGGAGCTTGATGAGAGACTAGTTTTGATCTATTTTCAAGGAAAACTTGAGGTAAGTCGCTTGTGACCATTTCTACTCCATAATATTGAATTAACATTGAATATCCCGACTAGATTACATGATTTTGAGGTGTAAATCGGAGATTGGAACTTAGAAATTTGGAAATAAGATTTGTAGATTTGAGGGTCGAGTTGAGGTCAGAATTTGGTAAAATTGGTATGGGTAGACTCATGGTTCAATGGATTTTCGGATTTTATAACTTTTGTTGAGTTCCAAGACGTGGGCCCCACGGGTGATTTTTGAGCTAAAATTCAGATTTTTATGGAAAATTAGCATTTTCTTATGGAATTAATTCCAATAAATTTTATTGACTAAAATGAATTATTTGTGACTAGATTCGAGGCATTTGGAGGCCGATTTGCGAGGCAAAGGCATAGCAGAGTAAAGAATTTCACGCTCTGAGGTAAGTAACAGTTTTAAATCTGGTCCTGAGGGTATTAAACCCCGAATTTTGGTATCATGTGATTATTTTGGAGGTAACGCACATGCTAGGTGACGGGCGTGTGGGCGTGCACCGAGGGGATTGTGACTTGATCCGTCCCAAAAAACTGTAAAGTTGAATAATTTGTTGTTTGTTATATGCTCTCTATGTGTTGATAAACATTTAACTGTAAATCATGTTAGAAATCATGCTTAGGCTATATGATAGTACTGTTGGGACCCACAGAGGTCGCGTACTTATTGAATTGCCTGCTAAATGCTATATGTACTCAGTCTTAGTTTTTAATTGCACATTTTTTCTCAGTCTATGTTATTATTATTGATACATCATATCATTGTTGTTTGGGCTGATTTCATGATTAATGAGTGCCTGAGAGACTGGAGAGATTTATGATTGAGAGAGGCCGAGGGCCTGATTGTGAGATATTGATATCATAGCACGCGAGTTGTCCGTGCAGCACGTGAGTTGGCCTTGCAGATCCTTATATTATACTATAACACGTGAGTTGGCCGTGCAACACGTGAGTTGGCCGTGCAGATCCTTATATTATACTATAGTACGTGAGTTGGCCGTGCGGATCAAGATATTTATATTATGGCACGTGAGTTGTCCGTGCAGATTATAACGCTTGGGCTGTAGGAGCCCCTCCGGAGTCTGTACACCCCCAGTGAGCGTGGGTACCCATTGAGAGCGAGTGATGAGGGCTGGGAGCCTAGTGAGTGACGAGGGCTGAGAGCCCAGTGAGTGATTGTTGTCCTCAGAGGTTGTACTTGATTTCCATTTATTGTTGCACTTAGTTGCTATCTGTCATTACTGTGAAATATCTGAAAGATTTTTATCTACGGATTACATGAACAGGAACTGTATAGAAATTGATTTGACATTAAGCTGCCAGATTTGATAGCATGTCTATTCTTTGTTGGAATTACTGAAAATGAACCATAACTGTGTAGCTCGTTTCTATCTTCAGTTCCTTATTTATTATTGTTACTTACTGAGTTAGTTGTACTCATACTACACCCTGCACTTCGTGTGCAAATCCAGGTGTTCCCGGACATAGCGGGTGTTGATCCTTTTGCACAGTTGATTTTCAGGAGATTTTGAGGTAGCTGTCGTGTTCCGCTGACCTTGCCTCTCCTTTTCTATCTCCTTGTTTACTGTATTTGGTCTCAGACTATTATAGATCATATTTTCCAGACTTGTATTCATATTAGATGCTCATGTACTCAGTGACACCGGGTTTTGGGAGTATTTATATTTGTACTTGTGAGATTTTCTTCCGTTGAAATTAATCATTATGTTTTCATATTTAAAAGATATGTGGTTTATTGAGATTGTCGGCTTGCCTAGTATTGAGATAGGTGCTGTCACGACGGGCTAGGTTTTGGATCGTGATAATTATTTAACCCTTTTAATTTATCATATTATATATACCTAATTATGTTTATGTAATATCTTTATAATATTAATTTTACATCTTAATTTTGGCGTATAATTTTGATAAATTAATTTTTGCGCATATATTATTTTTATGTAAAATTATAAGTTAATTTTATTATAAGTTATTAGAGGTGAAAGTTAAATATTTAAGTAGTATTTAAACTAAATTTTAAACTACATGTAATATGTATTGAATTATCTTGTATCTCAATGATTTCACTTTTATTTGAATTATCCATTAATATGTATAATCTACAATATTTGCGTACAAATTATATTATTTAAAAATTTATGGTATAAAATAATTTTAAATAATTAAGTAGTATTTAAACTAAATTTTAAACTACTTGTAATATGTATTGAATTATATTGTTTCTCAATGATTTCACTTTTATTTGAATTATCCATTAATATGTATAATCTATAATATTTGCGTACAAATTATATTATTTAAAAATTTATGGTATAAAATAATTTTAAATAATTAAGTAGTATTTAAACTAAATTTTAAACTACTTGTAATATGTATTGAATTATATTGTTTCTCAATGATTTCACTTTTATTTGAATTATCCATTAATATGTATAATCTATAATATTTGCGTACAAATTATATTATTTAAATATTTATGGTTTAAAATAATTTTATTTTAAATAGTTATATAAGAAAGAAATATGAATTATATGGGATGAATATATAAAAAACAAAAAAAAGATAGGATTTGTTTAATGGAAATAAGAAATAAAATTTGAATAAAAGATAATAATATAATATAGAAGAGAGAGAAGAATATAAAAAAGGAATATTCTTTTTTGGAATAAACAATGAAGT
The DNA here is from genome assembly GCA_000715115.1 of Nicotiana otophora. NCBI lineage: Eukaryota > Viridiplantae > Streptophyta > Magnoliopsida > Solanales > Solanaceae > Nicotiana > Nicotiana otophora. The sequence continues at coordinate 95,858 of AWOL01S0017210.1, forward strand.
AATGGTTGGAGTTAGTTTACTCAATTTTGAAGTTTCTCCATTTTGGAGTAAAGATTTGGAGTGAAGGTTGGAGATGCCCTTAATAATGGAAAATGTTAATGTTAGGGCTTTCTAATAGGCCTCCCGCCCCTAAAAGGGGTGTGAATCACGCACTAAAGCCAAGCCAGCTTTATAATCTCAGTCAACGGTCATAAGGATTTAATATATATAGTTCGAATAAGTACAAGTATTCATTTGACAAACTATAGAGTATAGAGACCAGGATGACAAATCAGAACAAGTACAAAGGTCCACTAGGCTATTCTGCCATCAGTAAAAAAACATAAAAATGACACTAGGTAACCACTCTAAAGGGCTGCTGTTTAGAAATTAGCAGTGTGTCTTGAATTTCAGTTTTTCAAGACAAAAATATCCCGAATTGTCCTAAGTTTAGATTTTTAGTTTAAAATTTCAGGACAAAATAAATATTGGCTAATCTCTAAATAATATTCCTGAGAATGACTATCTGTGCACTTGCACCTAGTAAAACAAGTATCAAAATTAAATTATTGAAGAATTAGTAATGCAAGATTATTTTGCAGGGATTATAATATGGGGTTATTTCTTTTTGGGTGTTTAGTTTGATATTTTTTTAGTTTTTCGAAATATAAAAGTTAGTTCAATATTTTGAGTGTTAGTTTTATCATTTTAATGTTTTACTCTACGTTTTTATTATTATTTAGTATTAATATTCTTATTCAACATTGTATTCCGTATAAAATAATCGATAAATTTTTATGTAAGTATTATGTATGAAGAAAAAGGAAAAAGTTAATTAACCAAATATGGTACATGATATACTAGATTTGTAATGACCCAACCGGTCATTTTAACTTTTAGAAACCCGTTCCCTAAATTAAAACTCCCCGAACATGCTTTTATTAATTTATGACTCGCGGGGATAGTTGGCTCGGGATTTGGAAGTGTGTGGGTTGAAATCGGAACACTTGGTTTCTTAAGTTAGCTTTAAATGGACAAGTTTGACTTCGGTCAACATTTTGAGAAAACGACCCCAGAATCGGGATTTAATGGTTCCAATAGGCTCGTATGATGATTTTGGACTTGGGCATATGTCCGAATCTGGTTTTGGATAACCCGGGAGCGTTTTGACGCTTAATAGTAAAAATCAACTATTTGAAGGTTTAAAATTCTTTAAATTTGGTTTGGGGTAGGTTTTTGAGTAATTGAAGTCCGTTTGGAATTTCGAGTTTGGGAATAGTTCTTAATAGTGATTTAAGACTTGCACGCAAAATTTTGTATCATTCAGAGCAGTTTAAGTATATTTCGGCGCATTAGAAGTAAATTGGAGAACTTGAAATTCTTAAGTTTGAATCAATTTGGTTTGAGGTGTGATTCATAGATTTGATGTTGTTTTACACGTTTCGTGAGTTCAAGCGAGTCCGTTTATGATTTTAAACTTGTTGGTATGTTCGGACGGGAACACGGGGGCCCCGAATGTCGACCGGACGAGGCTCGAACCAAGTTGGAAGTCGGGAGCCAAAACTGAAGCTCCCAGCTACTGTCAGAATCGCACCTGTGCTTGGCCAGCCGCAGGTGCGACACTAGCAGGTGCGGTAGTAGCTCCCAGGAGCGAACCTCGCAGATACGAGTTTTTGTGCGCAGAAGCGGAAAAGGGAAGGGGGCAATCGACCGCAGATGCGGATGATTTGTGCACCTGCGAACGCGCAGGTGCGAAGATGTGTGCGCAAATGTGAGAATTGGCCAGGCAAGTGGAACTCGCACCTGCGAGGATTTTCCGCAGGTGCGGAGCTGCAGGTGCATTCCAACCTCCGCAGGGGCGAAAGACCTGTTTGACAGAAAGCTTAAAAGAACGGGAATTCACCATTTTTCCCATTTTCTTCCATTCTTGGGTGAATTTGGAGCTTTGTGAGAGGAGATTTCAATTAACCACTTGGAGGTAAGTAAATTCTACACCCCTTGAGTTAAATACATAGATTATACGTAGATTATAATTAGTAAATCTTAGAAATCAAAGATTTAGATGAAAAATCTAGATTTTTATAAAAGTGAGATTTTAACCACGAAAATAGTTATGGAATTGGGTAGAAACTATATATTCAAGTTCTTGAGATTATGGGTAACGTTTTCACCCAAATATTTCCAGAATCTGAGCACGTGGGCCCGAGATGAATTTTAGGAATTTTACCATTTTGGATAGGGTAATTTATTTAATAGATGAATTACGAATTATTGAACATATATTAATTATTTTATATAACTTTTGGATAGTTTTGGATTTTTCGGCATCGAATCGAGAATTTTACGCGACGCGATAATCGGAAAGTGGACTTTGAGACGAGGTAAGTCTCTTGTCTAATCTTATGAGGGGTAAATTACCCCATAGGAATTAAATTGAATAATTATTGCTAATTGCGGGGGCTACATATGCACGAGGTGACGAGAGTCCGTGCGTAGCTACTATTAATGCTAAAGTTCGGGTAGTTTAGGACTCAAAGCATGAATTACTTGTGAACATTATATTCTTTGTTTAATTAATATTAATGGATATATATATATATATGAATATATTGTGAATTGTTAGATAAAGATATTAAAGGATGGAAATCTCATATGCTTGATTTTCTGTTTAAATTAATTAATTGTCAAAAGAAATTGTTCTCCTCCAGAATTTATCATATAATAAATATACTCTCCTTCCGGAGGTACATAAGAAAATGTCCTCCTTTCTTGTGGAGCGAGACGAACGTCCCTCGGCAGGATAGATGCATCTATGGATCGTGCCGCATATCCCTCGATAGTGTACACGATACTCTGGATCGGGTCGTACGTCCTCGGCAGAAATCGTGCTTAATAATAATAATTACATGATACTTTAATAGTTATTTAAGCTTGCGAAGCTAATTGATAAATTGGAGAATCCTTGAAATTTAATGAATTTGTATTCCTGCTTGTTAAGGAATTAATTGTTATTCCTGTAAATGAGATTAATTGATAAATTGGAAATTATTTGAATTTAAGGAATTTAATTAATATATTGAGAATTGTTGCATTTGAAGGAAT
>AWOL01S0017210.1:100142-115938 GCA_000715115.1 Nicotiana otophora
GGGAGGGGGAGCACAGACCCCTACCGCGTAGGCTCATGGACAGGCAGCTACTGTATATCAGACCCAGGGTGCACTACTCGTGGGTGGAGCCCAGCCAGTGGCAGCAGCTACACCTGAGCCCAGGCCAGCTGTAGCCGCCGATCCTCAGAAACTATTGGACTAGACTACATCCTCCTGTATTCGGGGGTGAGTGACATGAGGATCCACATGACTTCATTGATCGTTGCAGGGACAGACTACACAACATGAGGATATTGGAGTCTCATGGGGTGGACTTTGCTACTTTTCAGCTAGAGCGCAGAGCCCGTAGATGGTGGCAGTCTTATGTTTTGGAAGACCAGCAGATTCTCCTCCCATGACTTGGGACAGGTTCATCCGTATCTTCCTGGATAGGTATATTCCACCCTCCTAGAGGGAAGAGTTGCGGTTTCAGTTTGAGCAGCTCCAACAGGGTTAGATGTTAGTGACCGATTATGAGGCGAGGTTTTCTGAATTATTTCGCCATGCACTTATGAGACTTCCTACTGAGGCGGAGAGAGTGTGGAGGTTTGTAGCTGGTTTACATACTGGTATTCAGGCCACTATGGCTCGAGAGGTTGAGATGGGTACTTTTTATAAGCTAGTTGTGGAGATAGCCCGGAGGATTGAGGGTGTGCGTCAATGGAGCCGAGAGCAGATTATGAGAGATAAGCGGTTCAGGTACTTTGGAGAGTTCAAAGGTGCTCCGTCTGGGGGCAGAGGTCAGTTCGTGAGGGGGCAGTCCAGCAGACCCCCATTTCCAGCACCACCACCTCCTCGGGGTACTCCAGTGCGAGCTTATCTCAGTGCTATACCAGAGAGTTATTACCTTCCACCAGCTATTCAGGGTCCTCCCAGTGGGTATTAGGTCCCCAGGGCCAGACTCTTAGTCAGCAGCCCATCGCACCGAAGAGTTGTTACAAGTGCGGGGATCCCAGTCACATGCAGAGATTTTGCCCCAGGCTTCGTGGTAGATCGGTACAATAGGGTTAGCAGCCTATGCTTACCGGACCAGTTGCTCCACCAGTAGTCAGACCACCAAGAGGTGGAGGACAGGTGGGTAGGGGCCATCCTAGAGGTGGAGGTCAGCAAGGTGGAGGCCAGCCAATTGGCGCTCCAGCTCGGTTCTACGCTTTTCCGGCTAGACCAGATGTAGAGGCCTCAGATGCTGTGATTACAGGTATTATTTATGTTTGCGGCAAATATGCCTCATTATTATTTGATCTAGGATCCACGTATTCATATGTGTCATCTCTATTTGCTCCATTCCTGGGTGTTTCTCGTGAGTCCTTGAGTACTCCTGCTTATGTGTCCACTCCTGTAGGTGATTCTATTATTGTGAACCAGATCTACCGGTCTTGTATTATTACATTTTGTGGTTATGAAACTAGAGCAGGTCTCTTATTGCTCAAGATGATCAATTTTGAAATTATTCTGGGTATGGACTGGTTATCTCTATATCATGCTATTCTGGATTGTCATGCCAAAATTGTTACCTTGGCTATTCCATCTTTTTCTAGGCTGGAGTGGAAAGGTTCGTCGGTTAGTTCATTTAATTGGGCTATTTCTTTTATAAAGGCTCAACACATAGTTGAGAAGGGTTGTTTGGCTTATCTAGCCTATGTTCGGGATACTACTACAGAGACTCTGGCTATTGATTTTGTGCCAGTAGTTCAGGTGTTCTCCGATGTACTTTCTTTAGATCTTCTAGGCATGCCACATGATCAGGATATTGATTTTTGTATTGACTTGGCTCCAGATACTCAGCCTATATCTATTCCACCGTATCGCATGGCTCCGAAAGAATTGAAAGAGTTGAAAGAACAGCTTGAAGAGTTACTAGCCAAAGGGTTCGTCAGACCGAGTGTATCACCTTGGGGTGCACCGGTATTATTTGTAAAGAAGAAAGATGGCACAATGCGAATGTGTATTGACTATCGCCAATTAAGCAAAGTTACTATTAAGAACAAGTACCCGTTGCCGCGTATTGATGACCTATTTGACTAGTTGCAGGGTGTTCTCTAAGATTGACTTGAGGTTGGGGTACCATCAGTTGAAGATTCGAGATTCAGATGTTCCGAAAACTACTTTCCGTACCAGATATGGTCATTATGAGTTTCTGATAATGTCTTTCGGTTTAACTAATGGCCCGATAGAGTTTATGGATATAATGAACAAGGTATTCAGTCCATATATTGATTCGTTTGTCATTGTCTTCATTGATGACATTTTGATCTACTCGCGTAGTGAGGAGGAACATGAGCAGCATATGAGAGTAGTGCTTCAGATATTGCGGGGACAAAAGATATATGCTAAGTTCTCTAAATGTGAGTTTTGGCTAGAGTCTGTAGCATTTTTGGGACATATTGTATCGGGCAAAGGTATTAAAGTTGATCCCAAAAAGATTGAGGCAGTTCAGAATTGGCATTGACCCACTTCGGTGACTGAGATCGGGAGTTTTCTAGGTTTAGCAGGTTATTATCGTCGGTTTGTGGAAGGTGTTTCATCTATTACAACACCTTTGACCAAATTAACCCAGAAGGGTGTTCAGTTCCGATGGTCCGATGATTGTGAGTCAAGCTTTCAGAAGCTCAAGACAATATTGACTACAACACCAGTGTTAGTATTACCCTCCGGTTCGGGAATGTATACAGTGTATTGCGATGCTTCACGCGTTAGTTTGGGTTGTGTATTAATGCATGAAGGGCGAGTTATTGCATATGCTTCACGTCAGTTGAAGCCTCACGAGAAGAATTATCCGGTACATGATTTGGAGTTAGCTATGATTGTTCACGCTCTTAAGATTTGGAGGCATTATCTTTATGGGGTGTCTTGTGAAGTTTATACTGATCATCGCAGTTTGCAGCATTTGTTCAAGCAGAGGGACCTAAATTTGAGGTAGCACAGATGGCTGGAATTACTAAACGATTATGATATTACTATCCTATATCATCCAGGTAAAGCAAATGTAGTTGCAGATGCCTTGAGTAGAAAGTCAGAGAGTATGGGTAGTTTGGCTTTCATTTCAGCAGAAGAGAGGGCATTAGATTTGGATATCCAGTCCTTGGCCAACAGACTTGTGCGACTAGATATTTCAGAGCCCAGCCGAGTTCTTGCATGTGTCGTAGCTCAGTCTTCACTATTTGAGCAGATCAAGGCTCTCCAGTATGATGACCCACACTTAATGGTTCTTCGAGAAACGATACTATGAGGTAGTGCCAAGGAAGTTACTATTGGTGCGGATGGTGTTCTGCGACTCCAAGATCCTTTGTGTGTTCCTAATGTGGATGAACTAAGGAAAAAGATCCCGGAGGAGGCACACAGTTCCCGGTATTCTATTCATCCAGGTGCTACGAAGATGTATCGTGACTTGAGGCAGTATTATTGGTGGCGACGAATGAAAAAGGACATAGTTGAGTATGTAGCTAGGTGTCTAAATTGCCAACAAGTTAAATATGAGCACCAGAGGCCAGGTGGCCTACTTCAGCAGATGACCATACTTGAGTGGAAATGGGAACGAATTACTATGGACTTTGAAGTTGGGATGCCACGGACCTTGAGGAAGTTTGATGCTGTTTGGGTGATTGTTGACAGGTTAACCAAGTCGGCACATTTTATTCCTGTTGTGACTATGTATACTTCAGAGAGGTTGGCCTAGATTTATATCCAGGAGATAGTTCGGTTGCACGGTGTGTCAATTTCCATCATATCAGATAGAGGCCCTCAGTTTACTTCACATTTCTAGAGAGCAGTACAAAGTAAATTAGGGACTCGTGTAGAGCTCAGCACAGCCTTTCACCCGCAGACCGACGGGCAGTCAGAGCGGATAGTTCAGATTTTGGAGGATATTCTTAGGGCATGTGTGATTGACTTTGGAGGTCAGTGGGATTGTTTCCTGCCTTTGGTCGAGTTTGCTTATAATAACAGTTACCAATCCAGCATCGAGATGGCTCCATTTAAGGCTTTATATGGCCTTCGATGCCGTTCACCTATCGGATCGTTTGAGCCCAGTGAGCCTAAGTTATATGGTACTAATTTGGTAAGGGATGCCTTGGAAATGGTAAAGTTGATTCAGGAGCGACTTCGTACAGCACAGTCCAGACAAAAGAGTTACGCGGATCAGAAAGCGCGTGATATATCATTTATGGTGGGTGAAAAGGTTCTCTTGAAGGTTTCGCCGATGAAGGGAATTATGAGATCCGGGAAGAAGGGCAAGTTGAGCCCAAGGTTTATAGGCCCATTTGAGGTGTTGAGACGAGTTGGAGAGGTTGCTTATGAGCTTGCATTGCCTCCAAGTCTATCGGGAGTTCATATGGGTTTTCATGTATCTATGCTCCGGAAGTATCATGCTGACCTATCACATGTGTTGGACTTTAGCACATTTCAGCTAGATAAGAGTTTGGGTTATGAAGAAGAGCCATTTGCCATTGTTGATAAACAAGTTCGCCAGTTGAGGTCCAAGAGGATTTCTGCAGCAAAGGTCCAGTGGAGGGGCCAACCAGTCGAGGAAGCGACTTGGGAGGCCGAGGAGGACATGCGGAGCAAATATCCACACTTATTTAGGACTCTAGGTATTATTCTAAACCCGTTCGAGGACGATCATTTGTTTAAGAGGTGGAGAATGTAATGACCCAACCGGTCATTTTAACTTTTAGAAACCCGTTCCCTAAAATAAAACTCCCCGAACATGCTTTTATTAATTTATGACTCGCGGGGATGGTTGGTTCGGGATTTGGAATTGTGTGGGTTGAAATCGGAATACTTGGTTCCTTAAGTTAGCTTTAAATGGACAAGTTTGACTTCGGTCAACATTTTGAGAAAACGACACCGGAATCGGGATTTGACGGTTCCAATAGGTTCGTATGATGATTTTGGACTTGGGCGTATGTCCGAATCTGGTTTTGGATAATCCGGGAGCGTTTTGACGCTTAATAGTAAAAATCAACTATTTGAAGGTCTAAAATTCTTTAAATTTGGTTTGGGGTAGGTTTTTGAGTAATTGAAGTCCGTTTAGAATTCCGAGTTTGGGAATAGTTCCGTATAGTGATTTAAGACTTGCACGCAAAATTTCATATCATTCAGAGCAGTTTAAGTATATTTCGGCGCATTAGAAGTAAATTGGAGAACTTGAAATTCTTAAGTTTGAATCAATTTGGTTTGAGGTGTGATTCATAGATTTGATGTTGTTTTACACGTTTTGTGAGTTCGAGCGAGCCCGTTTTATGATTTCAAACTTGTTGGTATGTTCGGACGGGGTCCCGGGCACCCCGAGTGTCGACCGGACGAGGCTCGGACCAAGTTGGAAGTTGGGAGCCAAAACTGAAGCTCCCAGCTACTGTCAGAATCGCACCTGCGCTTGGCCAGCCGCAGGTGCGACACTCGCAGGTGAGGTAGTAGCTCCCAGGAGCAAACCTCGCAGATGCGAGTTTTTGTGCGCAGAAGCGGAAAAGGGAAGGGGGCAATTGACCGCAGATGCGGATGATTTGCGCACCTGCGAACGCGCAGGTGCGAAGATGTGTGCGCAAATGCGAGAATTGGCAAGGCAAGTGGATCTCGCACCTGCGAGGATTTTCCGCAGGTGCGGAGCTGCAGGTGCATTCCAACCTCCGCAGGTGCGAAAGACCTGTTTGGCAGAAAGCTTAAAAGAACGGGAATTCACCATTTTTTCTCATTTTTTTCCATTCTTGGGCGATTTTAGAGCTTTTTGAGAGGAAATTTCAACTAACAACTTGTAGGTAAGTAAATTCTACACCCCTTGAGTTAAATACATAGATTATAAGTAGATTATAACTAGTAAATCTCAGAAATCAATGATTTAGATGAAAAACCTAGATTTTTATAAAAGTGAGATTTTAACCATGAAGATAGTTATAGAATTGGGTAGAAATTATATATTCAAGTTCTTGAGATTATGGGTAACGTTTTCATCCAAAAATTTCCAGAATCCGAGCACGTGGGCCCGAGGTAAATTTTAGGAATTTATCATTTTGGATAGGGTAATTTATTTAATAGATGAATTTCGAATTATTGAACATATATTAATTATTTTATATAACTTTTGGATATTTTCAGATTTTTCGGCATCGAATTGAGAAGTTTACGCGACGCGATAATCAGAAAGTAAACTTTGAGACGAGGTAAGTCTCTTGTCTAATCTTGTGAGGGGGAAATTACCCCATAGGAATTAAATTGAATAATTGTTGCTAATTGCGGGGGCTACGTACGCACGAGGTGACGAGAGTCCGTACGTAGCTACTATTAATGCTAAAGTCCGAGTAGTTTAGGACTCAAAGCATGAATTACTTGTGTACATTGTATTCTTTGTTTAATTAATATTAATGGATATATATATGAATATAATGTGAATTGTTAGATAAAGATATTAAAGGATGAAATCTCATATGCTTGATTTTCTGTTTAAATTAATTAATTGTTAAAAGAAATTGTTCTCCTCCCGAATTTATCTTATAATAAATATACTCTCCTTCCAGAGGTACATAAGAAAATGTCCTCCTTTCTTGTGGAGCGGGCCGAACGTCCCTCGACAGGATAGATGCATCTATGGATCGTGCCGCACGTCCCTCGGCAGTGTACACGACACTTTGGATCACGCCGTACGTCCTCGGCAGAAATCGTGCTTAATAATAATAATTACACGATACTTTAATAGTTATTTCAGCTTGCGAAGCTAATTGATAAATTGGAGAATCCTTGAAATTTAATGAATTTTTATTCCTTCTTGTTAAGGAATTAATTGTTATTCATATAAATGAGATTAACTGATAAATTGAAAATTATTTGAATTTAAGGAATTTAATTAATATATTGAGAAATGTTGCATTTGAAGGAATTTGATTATTTCCGCTGCTTAAATAAATTATTGTAAATTTTGTAAATCATGCTGATTTAAATATCCTAGTTGTATTTCAATTATTATTATTGACCCATAGTGAGTGTCAAAGTCGGCCATCTCGTCTCTACCACTTTGATATTAGGCTTGATACTTACTGGGTACACGTTGTTTACATACTCATACTACATTTGCTGCACTTTTTGTACAGGACCTGAGGCAAGTATTAGTGGGGGACCTATCATCTTACACCCACGTTATCCAGGAGCATAGTGGTGAGCTGCATTTTCTGAGCTGTTCTGCAGCTACTAGTGTCTCTCCTTGTATTTTTCATTCTGTCTATTTTTATTTCAGACAGTATTTGAGGTTTTGTATAATCTACTAGATGCTCATACACTTGTGACACCAGGTCTTGGCACACACATTGGTAGAATTTGGTGTTTTATTATTTTCTTGATTTTAAATTTTGTCAATGTATGATTAATATATTAAGTTGGCTTGCCTAGCTGTAGTGTTGGGCGCCATCATGACCTATAGGTGAAATTGGGTCGTGACAGGATTTTACACCAAAATTAACTCTCCTTGATGCATCAATCTAACATTTTCTTTCTCTATTTATCTATATTTATCTATACTATATTAAAAGCACGAAGGCTCTAACGAAATGTCGTTCACATTTTTTACCCTTTAAAAATGTATTCCACACTAGACAAGATAGTCATTTTAATAAATTCCTTAATATTTAAGAATTTGAAATCTTAAAAAACTGCTGCATCTACGTGACCTAATATTTTTAGTATTTAAAGTCAATTACGAACATACCACTTCGAAATTCCATTTATAAAATATCGACATTTAAATAACAAAAAAGAAAAAGAGGCTTTCAATTACTTTCCATCCACTTACAGGACTCATCTTCCTATAATTTTGTTGTCAATCCGTTTAAGAAGAAAATAATAAGGTGAAGCTTCCAACGAGAAGAGTCATACAAATTTAATTATTTCTTTTATTCGTTTTCAAGAAGTAGAGATGTTATTAAATACTATCTCCAAATTTTGGTGGCAAATAAAATCCTACTAGGGTTAAAAAAGTGCAGCCGTCTATAACAAAATTCAGCAGTTGATGGAAAAAATAAAAACCTTTTTCAAACCATGTTTAATAGTTTTCTCTTTTCAGATTGTGTTAGGTTTAAATTATACAATCTTTTTATAATTTACCTACCTTAAGGTTGCACATATTGATAGGTGTGCAGTTAATGTTTGGTTATTTTCTTATTTTCCAAAGATTTGGCTAATTTATGCCACAAATTCTATTGCAGGTGCTGCTGGTTTCTTCTATCTTCCTATCTTGTGATAACCCAAAATGTCATCTTTAAAGTTGATAATTAATTTTGTGTTCTAAGACTTTGAAAAGTACTATTTATCATTCCTCGACTTGAGTGCGCAACTCGTAAAATTTTTTGAAAAGTTTTTATGTGAAAAAAATACATTAAAATGTGAAATAGAGCCTTAAAACTCAACTGAGTTGACTTTGGTCAACAGTTTGAGCAAACGGACCCGAATCAGTGTTTTGACAGTTCTGATAGGTCCGTATCGTGATTTGGGACTTGGGCGTATGTCACGACCCAATTTCCCCTCCGTATGACGTCGTGACGGCACCTAGTCTCTATGATTAGGTAAGCCTAACATTTGCGGAATAATGAAATGAAAACATGAATTAAACAACTAACTGTTCAAAATACACAGTAAACCCAAAACCCGGAACATCATAAGTCACAAGCTATGGAAGGAAAATTAGTATCTCTATACACCAGAGTCTAATAATAGAAGTAAGGAAGGTAAATGACATAGGAGGGAATAGAGAGGGACTTCGAGGTTTGCGGACGCGACAGATATACCTTGAAGTCTCCGTACAACAGCAAGCACTCCCAGCTAGTAGCGGGGCTGATAAGAAGTACCTGGATCTGCACACAAAATATGTACAGAAGAGTAGCATGAGTACACCACAATCCGTACCCAGTAAGTGCCAAGCCTAACCTCGGTAGAGTAGTGACGAGGTCAGGTCCGGTCCCTACTGGAATATGATAATAAAGCAAGGCAAGAATGAAATATCGCAGTAAAATAAAGACTGAAATTTAACAAGAAAGAATTTATAGAAGGTAACAACTCAATACACAAAAATACAACAGGGGATCTCCTGAGATACCGTCTTATAATCCCAAACATAAATGTGTAGGGGGATCTCCCGGAATACCGTTCCATAATCCCAAAGTAAATATGCAAGACATGGGGATCTCTCGGAATACCGTAATGTAGTCCCAAAGTAAATATGCAGCGCAAATAATAGAAATACAACTACATCACGAAATCTTACGATTTAGACTAAGTACCAGTCAAGAAAAAAAATGGGAAATTCACTAAGCATGCTGCACAGAGTTCACATAAGCAGTTAAGACACGTAGACATGCTGTATTAGACTAAACAGGATAGCTACACATATTGGAATAACTCAATTAAGAATGAAAATAGATTGATACTCATTAAAATGGTATAACTCAAAATAAAAGGAAAACAGGTTGCTGCTCAGTAAGAAAATTGAGTTTTTCCACAACTAGCCCGTGTACGTACTCGTCACCTCACGTACACGGCGCTCACATATCACAATAGTTCCAAATCTTAAGGGGTTCCCCCCCACCCCCCAACAAAGTTAGGCAAGCCACTTACTTCGAACCAAGCTCAATCAATCGATCATAATGCCTTTTCCACGAATATCCGGCTCCGAAATAGCCAAAAGCAATTACATATTATAAATACAACCATAATAGACTCATCTAATTAATGAAATCAATACTTTAACACAAATTCCAAAATTTGTCCTAAAAAGTCGACCCGAGCCCACATCTTGGAATCGGGTAAAAGTCATAAAATAGGAACACCCATTCACTCACGAGTCTAACCATACCAAAATTAGTCAATTCCGATCACAACACGACCTCTAAATCCTCAATTTGCGGTTTATGAAGTTTCTACAATTTTTCCTAACTTTCCATCTCAAAGTACTAATTAAATAATAAAATCAGTAATATATTCATGTGTATTAACCAAATCCGAGTTAGAATCACTTACCCCGATGAATTTCTTGAAAATCTAACAAAAATCGCCTCTCCTCAAGCTCCAATTTGTCAAAAATGGCAAGTGGGACGAAGTCCCCTGTTTTATAAGTTCTGCCCAGGCAGCCCTCGGTCCTACCTCGATCATGGCTTCGATCCTGGGCCTCGATCCCGACCTTTGATTCTGAGCCTTCGATCATGGCCCTCGATCCTGAGCCTTCGATCATGGCCCTCGATCCTGAGCCTTCGATCATGGCCTCGATCCTGAGCCTCGACCCTGGCTTCGACCCTGGCCATCGACCCTGGCCTTCGATTTCTGGACTTCGATCCTTGGCTCGAATTTCTGGGCTTCGATTTCTGCATTTCCAGTAGAAGAAAATTGCAGCAGCTTTTGCAACGGTTGTTTAAGTCCATCTTTTGATTCGTTAACCATCCGAAACTCACCCGAGACCCTCGAGACCTCAACCAAATACACCAACAAGTCCTAAAACGTCATACGGACTTAGTCGAAGCCTCAAATCACATCAAATAATGCTAAAATCACGAATCACACCCCAATTCAAGCTTAATGAAACTTAAGAATTTCTAACTTTTACATTCGATATCGAAACCTATCAAATCAAGTCCGATTGACCTCAAATGTTGCACACAAGTCATAAATAACATAAAGGAGATATAAAATTTTTCGTAACTGGATTCCGATCCCGATATCAAAAAGTAAACTCCCCGGTCAAACTTCTAAACTTAAATTCCTATTTTAGCCATTTCAAGCCTAAATGAGCTACAGACCTCCAAAACACAATCCGTACACGCCACTAAGTCCAAAATAATCTAACGGAGCTAATGGAATCGACGTAATTTCATTCCAAAGTCGTCTTTACACAGTTCTGACTACGGTCCATATTCTAAGGCTTAAACCTCCATTTACGGACTAAGCGTCCCAAAACACTCCAAAAACCAAAACGTAACCTCCCGGCAAGTCACAATAGCAGAAATAGGTATGGGAGAAGCAGTAAATAGGGGATCGGGGCTATTACTCTCAAAAAGACTGGCCGAGTCACTACAACGTATGCCCGAAATTTAATTTGGAGGTCCCTAGCTCAAGTTATGACCATTTAACGGAAACTAGTAATTTAAAGGCTAAAGATTTTCAAGTTTGATCACGGGATTGACCTTTTGATATCAAAGCCGGAATCAAATTCTGGAAATGGAATAGCTCCGTTATGTCATTTAGGACTTGTGTGCCAAATTTGAAGTCATTCCAGATTCATTTAATATGTTTTGGCGCGAGATTTGCAAATTGAAAAGTTTAATAATTCAAAAGTTCGAATTGAGTTGTGAATTGTAATTTTGATGTTATTTGATGTGATTTGAGACCTCGAGTAAGTCCGTGTTATGTTTTAGGACTTGTTGGTATATCTGGTTGAGGTCCCGGGGGCATCGGGTGAGTTTCGTAGGGTTAACGGATCGAATTTGGACTTAGAACGAAATCTGAAGGTTTCTGCCATCTGATGTAATCGCACTTGCGGAAATTCCATCGCAGGTGCGAAGCGACCTGGGCAAGATGGGAAAAAGTTCGCAGGTGCGGAAACTTGAACGCACCCGCGCGTCCGCAGAAGAGGACTCAACGATCGCAGAAGCGGAAGGCAGAGCAGGTGCACATGTTTTCTCCGCAGTTGCAAGGCCTCGCCTGGCAGCACCACTTCGCAAATGCGAGATGTTTCTCGTAAATGCGGGTTCGCAGGTGCAAAATTATGGTCTGCAGATGTGGAAAAGACTGGGCAGAGCTCATAAATTTGGAAGTCGCTATTTTTACTCATTTTGGAGTTTTCAGTCTCGAATTTAGGCGATTCTTAGGCGATTTTCACGGAAAAACATTGGGGGTAATTGTTCCTTATCCTATATTGATTATATTTCATGATTCCATACTCATTTATATCATGAATCCGTGAATTTATGGAAGAAAGATCAGATTTTTATAAAATCTTCCAAAAACAAAAATTTAAGATTTGAGGGTCCATTTGACATCAGAATTTGATAATTTTTGTATGGTTGAACTCGTATCAGAATGGGTGTTCGAATTTCATAAGTTTTTCTGAGATTTGAGACGTGGTCCCCACTGTCAATTTTTAAAATGAATTTTAGATTTTATCCAGAAAATTAGTAAATTCGTATGGAATTAATTCCTATGATTCGTATTGAGTATATCAAATTGTTTGTGAATAGATTTGACGCTTTTGGAGACAAATTCAAAAGAAAAAGCTGTGGTCGAGTAATTGATTGAAATTGCAAAGCGAGGTGAGTGTCGTGGTTAACCTTGACTTGAGGTAATAGAACCCTTAAATTATTTGTTATGTGAAATGCATGGGAACAACGTATAGGCAAGGTGATGAGTGTCTATACGTCGTCAAATTAATTATTTGTGTAATTATTTGAAAATCATAAATTGTTCTAAGACACGAATTAACTGTTATAATAATTGTTTCTTCTCCATTCTTTGTCAAATATTAATTTTTGAATTTCTGCAATAATTGTTACATGCTTATTTGATTTAGGTGTCTTAATTGTTACTTGACATTTAGCATATTAAATATCAAACTGCCTATTTTCTCCCTGATTTCCAAAATAAATTGTTACTTGTCATTGTTTGTTTCATAAATAAATCATAATTAGTATATGCTTGTTGTCTTATAATTTCATAGTAATTGTTGCATTTATTGGGGCAATTTCTTTTATAAGAATTGATAAATGAATATATTGGAGGAGCGGGTTGCATGCCGCAACGGAAATAAAAATGAATATATATATATATTGGGGGATCGGGTTGCACGCTGCAAGAGACTTATTAAAAAGTCCATATTGGGGGATCGAGTTGCACGCCGCAACAGACTTATTAAAAAGGCCATATTGGGGGATCGGGTTGCACGCCGCAACAGACTTGTTTAAAAGTCCATATTGGGTGATCGGGTTGCACGCTGCAACAGACTTGTTTAAAAGTCGATATTGGAAAATCGGGTTGCACGCCGCAACAGATTTATTTAAAAATCTATATATACTTGATTGAAATAAATATATTGGAGGATTAAAAAGGAATATATTGTGGAAGCGAGTTGCATACCGCAACGGAAATTGATTGAAATAATTGGTTATGACTGCTGAATTGGCTTCAACTATAACAAAAAGAGTTACCTGATTTAATTCTATTATTGTGGTTATTATTATTATTATTGCGTGCAAGTTAATGTAAGTAACCTGCCTTAGCCTCGTCACTACTTCGTCGAGGTTAGGCTCAGCACTTACCAGTACATGTGGTCGGTTGTACTGAAACTACACTCTATACTTCTTGTGCAGATTTCGGAGTTGGTCCCAGCAACGTACCATAGACTTGCTCGGATTTCAGCTACCAAAGGAGACTTGAGGTATAACTGCACGGCGTCCGTAGTTCTGAAGTCCCCGTCCACTTTACTTTAGCTGCGTGTTTCTTTTCAGATAACTTTATTTTATTCAGACATTTATTTATATTATTCTAGAAGTTCGTGCACTTGTGACATTAATTCTGGGATGGTATTTAGACACCGTTATTTTATGAATTATTCACTACATTTCATACTGTGATGACCCAAAATGTCATCTTTAAATTTAATAAGTAATTATGTGTTCTAAGACCTCAAAAAACATCATGTATAATTCCTCGACTTCCGTGCACAGCCCGTACAATTTTTCGGAAAGTTTTTATGTGAAAAATAGATTAAAATATGAAATAGAGCTTTAAAACTCAACTGAGTTGACTTTGGTCAACATTTTGAGCAAACGTACCCGGATAAGTATTTTGACAATTTCGGTAGGTCCGTATCGTGATTTGGAACTTGGGCGCATGCCCGGAATCGAATTCCAAGGTCCCTGGCCCGAGATATGGAATTTTGATGAAATATTAAAAGCTTGAAAGCTTAATGATTTTTAAGAAATTACTGAAGTTGGATTTATTGACCTCGGGTCCGTATTTTGGTTCCGGAGCCCGGTATAGGTCCACTATAATATATATATGACTTGTCTGCCACATTTGGTGAGAATCGGAGTTAATTTGACGAGATTCGGACGCCCGGTTATAAAGATATAAGTTCTAAAGTTTTCTTGAAAATTTCCTTTGATTTGGTGTCCGATTCGTAGTTCTTGGTGTTATTTTGGCGATTCGATCACGCGAGCAAGTTCGTATGATATTTTAGGACTTGGGTGCATGTTTGATTTGGAGCCCCGAGGGCTCGGGTTGGTTTCGGGTGATTAACAGATCATTTTTGGACTTGAGGAAAATGCAGAAACCCGCTTCAGGTTTCCTTCTTCGCGTTCGCGAGGGGAGTCTCGCATTCGCGAAGAGCAAATTGGGGCTGGCACATTTTGTGCTTCACGTTCGCGACAGAGAGAACGCGTTCATTAAGGCTTAGGATGCGAAGCTTCGCGTTCGCGATCGAAGCCTCGCGTTCGCGAAGGGAAAGAGATTGGCCAAGTCAATTGCCTTCGCGTTCGCGAAGGGCATCTCGCGTTCGCGAAGGCCAAGCCAAGCAAGCTTCGCATTCGCGAAGAGTAAAAGTTGGACAGCACAAAGTTGTGCTTCGCGTTCGCGAGAGTACCTTCGCGAACGCGAAGGGTAAAAATCCCAGAAACAGAACTTAAGTTCTGGAAATGGGGTTTCGATCCATTTTCAACTCCTTCCAATTTTTGAGCTCGGTTAAGGCGATTTTGGGGCGATTTTCACGGGAAAAATATTGGGGTAAGTGTTCCTTATCCTATATTGATTATATTTCATGATTCCATACTCGTTTATATCATGCATCCGTGAATTTATGGAAGAAAAATCAGATTTTTCTAAAATCTTCCAAAAACTAAAATTTAAGATTTGAAGGTCCATTTGACATCGGAATTGGATAATTTCTGTATGGTTGGACTCGTCTCGGAATGAGTGTTCGGATTTCGTAAGTTTTTCTGAGATTTGAGACGTGGGTCCCACTGCCGAATATTTTAATAAATTTCGAATTTCTATCCGGAAAATTAGTAAATTCATATGGAATTAATTCCTAATATTCGTATTGAATATATCGAATTGTTTGTGAATAGGTTTGAAGCTTTTGGATACAAATTTAAAATAAAAAGTTGTGGTTGAATAATTGATTGGAATTTGCAAAGCGAGGTAAGTGTCGTGGTTAACTTTGACTTGAGGGAATAGAACCCTTAAATTATTTGTTATATGAATTGCATGTGAACGACATATAGGTGAGGTGATGAGTGTCTATACGTCGTCAAATTAATTGTTTGCCTGCTTACTTGAAAAATCATAAATTATTTTAAAGCATAAATTAATTAGCATAATAATTGTTTCTCTCCTATTCTTTGTCAAATATTAATTCTTGAATTTCTGAATTAATTGTTACATACTATTTGAATTATGTGTTTAATTGTTATTTGACATTTAGCATATTAAATATTAAACTGCCTATTTTTCCCCCGATTCCCATAATAATTTGCTATTTGTCATTTTTTGTTTCATGATTAAATCATAATTATTGAATGCTTGTTGTCTTATAATTTTATATTAATTGTTACATTTATTGGAAAAATTTCTTCTATAAGAGTTGATAAATGAATATGTTTGAGGAGCGGGTTGTACGCCGCAACATGATTGATTATAATAAATATATTGGAGGATCGGGTTGCACGCCACAACAGAATTATTAAAAGTCCATATTGGAGGATCGGGTTGCACGCCGCAACAGACTTATTAAAAGTCCATATTGGAGGATCGGGTTGCACGCCGCAACAGACTTATT
>AWOL01S0017210.1:124411-136944 GCA_000715115.1 Nicotiana otophora
GAGTAAATATCCACACCTTTTCTCCAGCTCAGGTACTTTTTCTAACTCCGTTCGAGGACGAACGTTTGTTTTAGAGGTGGAGAATGTGATGACCCAAAATGTGATCTTTAAATTTAATAAGTAATCTGTGTTCTAAGACCTCTAAAAGCATCGTGTATAATTCCTCCACTTGCGTGCCCAGTCCGTACAATTTTCCGAAAAGTTTTTATGTGAAAAATGGATTAAAATGTGAAATAGAGCTTTAAAACTCAACTGAGTTAACTTTGGTCAATATTTTGAGCAAACGGACCCGGATCAGTATTTTGACAAATCCAATAGTTCCGTATCGTGATTTGGGACTTGGGCGCATGCCCGGAATCAAATTCCAAGGTCCCTAGCCCGAGATATGGAATTTTGATGAAAAATTAAAAGCTTGGAAGCTTAATGATTTTTAAGAAATTACTGAAGTTGGATTTATTGACCTCGGGTATGTATTTTGGTTTCGGAGTCCGGTATAGGTCCACTATAATATTTATGACTTGTCTGCCGAATTTGGTGAGAATCAGAGTTGATTTGACGAGATTCCGATGCCCGGTTGTAAAGATATAAGTTTTAAAGTTTTCTTGAAAATTTCCTTTGATTTGGTGTCCGATTCGTAGTTCTTGATGTTATTTTGGCGATTCGATCGCGCGAGCAAGTTTGTATGATGTTTTAGGAAATGGGTGCGTATTTGGTTTGGAGCCTCGAGGGCTCGGGTTGGTTTCGGGTGGTTAACAGATCATTTTTATACTTGAGGAAAATGCAGAAACCTGCTTCTGGTTTCCTTCTTCGCGTTCGCGAGGGGAGTCTCGCGTTCGCGAAGAGCAAATTGGGGCTGGCACATTTTGTGCTTCGCGTTCGCGAAGGCTTGGGATGCAAAGCTTCGCGTTCGCGATCGAAGCCTCGCGTTCGCGAAGGGAAAGAGACTGGCCAGGTCAATTGCCTTCGCGTTCGCGAAGGGCATCTCGCATTCGCAAAGGCCAAGCCAGGCAAGCTTCGCATTCTCGAAGTAACCCTCGCATTCGCGAAGAGTAAAAGTTGGACAACACAAAGTTGTGCTTCGCGTTCGCGAGATAAAAATCCCAGAAACAGAACTTAAGTTCTGGAAATGGGGTTTCAACCCATTTTCAACTCCTTTCCATTTTTGAACTCGGTTAAGGTGATTGTTGGGCGATTTTCACGGGAAAACATTGGGGTAAGTGTTCCTTATCCTATATTAATTATATTTCATAATTCCATACTCGTTTATATCATGAATCCGTGAATTTATAGAAGAAATATCAGATTTTTCTAAAATCTTCCAAAAACAAAAATGTAAGATTTGAAGGTCCATTTGACATTTGAATTGGATAATTTCTGTATGGTTGGACTCCTCTCGGAATGGGTTTTCGGATTTCGTAAGTTTTTTCGAGATTTGAGATGTGGGTCCCACTGTCGAATATTTTAATGAATTTCAGATTTTTATCTGGAAAATTAGTAAATTTGTATGGAATTAATTTCTAATATTCGTATTGAATATATCGAATTGTTTGTGAATAGATTTGAAGCTTTTGGAGACAAATTTAAAAGGAAAAGCTGTGGTTGAATAATTGATTAGAATTTACAAAGCGAGGTAAGTGTCGTGTTTAGCTTTGACTTGAGGAAATAGAATCCTTAAATTATTTGTTATGTGAATTGAATGTGAATGGCGTATAGGTTAGGTGACGAGTGTCTATACGTCGTCAAATTAATTATTTGCCTGCTTACTTGAAAAATCATAAATTATTTTAAATCATAAATTAATTATCATAATAATTATTTCTTTCCTATTATTTGTCAAATATTAATTCTTGAATTTCTACATTAATTGTTACATGCTATTTGAATTACGTGTTTAATTGTTATTTGACATTTATCATATTAAATATTAAACTGCTTATTTTCTCCCTGATTCCCATAATAATTTGCTATTTATTATTTTTTGTTTCATGATTAAATCATAATTATTGAATGCTTATTGTCTTATAATTTTATATTAATTGTTACATTTATTGAAAAAATTTCTTCTATAAGAGTTGATAAATGAATATGTTGGAGGAGCGAGTTGCACGCCGCAACATGATTGATTATAATGAATATATTGGAGGATCGGATTGCACGCCGCAACATGATTGATTATAATGAATATATTGGAGGATCGGATTGCACGCCGCAACAGAATTGTTAAAAGTCCATATTGGAGGATCGGATTGCACACCGCAACAGACTTATTAAAAGTCCATATTGGAGGATCGGGTTGCATACCGCAACAGACTTATTAAAAGTCCATATTGGAGGATCGAGTTGTACGCCGCAACAGACTTATTTAAAAGTCAACATACATATATATATATATTGGGGGATCAGGTTGCACGCCGCAACAGACTTGATTAATGTGAATATATTGTGAGAGCGGGTTGCACACTGCAACAAAATTAAATGTGAATATATTGTGAGAGCGGGTTATACGCTGCAACAGAATTGAGTGTGAATATATGGTAAGAGCGGGTTGCATGCTGCAACAGAATTGATGGAAATGATAATTGGTTATGACTGCTGAGTTGGCTTCAATTATTATAAATAAGTTACCTGAATTATTTCTATTATTGTTGTTGTTACTAATATTGCGTGCAGGTTAATGTAAGTGACCCGCCTTAGCCTCGTCACTACTTCGTCGATGTTAGGCTTAGCACTTACCAGTACATGGGGTCGGTTGTACTGATACTACACTCTGCACTTCTTGTGCAGATTTTGGAGTTGGTCCCAGCGGCGTACTGTAGACTTGCTCGGATTTCAGCTACCAGAGGAGACTTGAGGTATAACAGCATGGCGTCCGCAGTTCTGAAGTCCCCGTCTATTTTTACTTTAGCTCTGTATTTATTTTCAAACACCTTTATTTTATTCAGACCTTTATTTATATTTATTCTAGAAGCTCGTGCACTTGTGACACCAATTCTAGGATGGTATTTAGACATCGTTGCATTTTTAGATTATTTCATTATATTTCAAACTTTGTTTCCGCTTTTGTTTCCTTGATTATTAATAATGTAAATATTGTTTAAAAATTGGTTAATATTATTCTAATGTTGGCTTGCCTAACAAGTGAAATGTTAGGCGCCATCACAGTCCGAAGGTGAAAAATTCGGGTCGTGACACATACTTTACTTCCGCATTTAATTCTTTGTTATTAATAAATTTTAAATTATTTTAAAAATGGATAATATTATTCTAACGTTGGCTTGTCTAGCAAGTGAAATGTTAGGCGCCATCATGGTCCCGAAGGTGGGAATTTAGGGCCGTGACATATCTCATATGGTTTGCACTATCATTTTTATATTACAGAATCAAAAGCAAAGAAAGATTAGAGCTTTCTGGTTTTAATATTCAGAGGTATGTTAACATGCATATTTTCATTTATACATATTTATTGATATATAAACATTCAATACTTAATGCATAAGCCCAATTAGTGAAAGTTGATTGTGAAGATATACTTTACAATGTTTATCATCTATTATTCCCTTATTAATATTATTCTTAACATATATTTATATAAAAATAAAGCTAACACTTCTAAGGATAATATTGATAGCAGTAGATCCCTAATAGGGAAGATTAGTTCTCCTCCACTCTTTTTGTTTCTAATATTGCATGGACACATGCTAGCAATTTGGCTAAAAGAAGTTTTTGAATATTGTTGTTCATGCGTTATTATGAATCTTCGAGATTTTATTACATGTTGGCTTCTTTTTGTAGTATAATTGAAATTTGAAAGATGTGACTTAATGTGTAATCAGATAGTATTTTTTCTTTCGTATCGGTTGGTTATTTTAGGTGCAAAGTATAGTTTTTCACTCATAGAAAATATATTACAGAAAGATGTAGAACTAGCAAGTTGTTATATTCATGATTAATATCTACACTTCTTTATTTTTAACGAAAATAATTCTATAATTGTAACGACCCGGCTTGTTGTTTTAAGAATTGACGCCCTGTTCAGTGACTTAAGGTTTCAAGCAGCCTCGCAATATGTATTATGATCCGCGTGTGTGGTCGAGTTTGATTTACGGATGATTCGGAGAGATTTTGAATACTTAGTCCCTGAGATGGAAGCTTAAGTCTTAGGATTTTTACCGTAGTCGGAAATGTGTGAACACGACTCCGGAATGGGCAAATTTATACGTGCATAGGCACGAGTTGCTATAGCCAGTTGAGACTAATGTTGTGCGTTGTTGTGAGAATTCAGGCATTTTTGGAAATGATTGGAAAGTTAGGGATTTTGCTTTAAAGCTTATAAGAATGGAGAAAAGAAATAATCTCAATTGAGATGGTGTTGTCGGACCCGTGTTAAATTGCGGAAATGTAAAATCACTCACAAGTATGTGTGAAAGAATATACTCAGTAATTTAAAGTCCTCAGAAAGATTCTTAGCACGTTCGAGGACGAACGTTTGTTTAAGAGGTGGAGAATGTAACGACCCGACTTGTCGTTTTAAGAATTTACGCCCCGTTCAATGACTTAAGGTTTCGAGCAGCCTCGCAATATGTATTACGACCCGTGTGTGTGGTCAAGTTTTATTGACGGATGATTCGGAGAGATTTGGGACACTTAATCCCTGAGATAGAAGCTTAAGTCTTAGAATTTTTACTGTAGTCGGAAATGTGTGAAGATGACTCCGGAATAGAATTTTGATGATGTCAATAGCTCCGTATGGTGATTATGGACTTAGGAGCGTGTCCGGAAAATTATTTAGAGGTCCGTAGAGGAATTTGGCTTGAAATGGCGAAAAATAAATTTTTGGGAAGTTTGACCGAGGGGTTGACTTTTTGATATCGGGGCCGAAATCCGATTCTGGAAATTGGAATAGCTTCGTTATGTCAATTATGACTTGTGTGCAAAATTTGAAGTCATTCCAGATTGATTTGATGTGTTTCGGCACAAGATATAGAATTTAAAATTTCAAAGTTCATTAGGCTTGAATTGGGGTATGATTCGTGGCTTTGATGTTGTTTGATGCGATTTGAGGCCTCGAACAGGTTCGTGTTATGTATTGGGACTGGTTGGTACGATTGGACGGGGTCCCAGGGGCCTCGGGTTTGATTCGGGATGGTTCCAGACTAAGTTTGAGTGTTTTGATGCTGCTGGTTGCTGGTTGCTGGTTCTGGTATTGTTCTTCGCGTTCGCGAGGAGCCTCTCGCATTCGCGAAGAAGGATTTTGTAGTTAGGACTTTGTTCTTCGCATTCGCGAAGAAGGAAATTTTGATGTTCATCGTCTGACTTTAGAGGCTCATATCTCGCAATCTGTAAGGAATTTGGAGATGATCCAAAAATAAAAGTTATAGCCCTTGGAGTCTAGTTTTCAGAAAGTCAAACCATTCATCATTTGTAATTTTGTACAAAAGGTTATAACTATTAGACTAAAGGCTGTCTGAGTAGAGTTTGAAAATAACTTTTGAAGAATTTATTCTTCGCGAACGCGAGGGGAGTCTCGCGAACGCGAAGAACAAACCCCTGGGCAGCAGAATAAAGTCCAAATTCATGTCATTCTTCCATTTTTGGACCAAGGTCGCTCGGCTGAGGCGATATTTCGAGATGTTTTAAGGAAAATATTGGGGTTGGTTAAATTACATGAATCTATTGTTGTTTTATCACTAAATTAGTGAATTGGCTTGAAATATTTAGAAAACCCTCTTGTTTTAAATTTAAGATTTGGAGGTCGATTTATTATTGGAATTCAATAAAATTGGTATGGTTGAACTCGTATCGGAATGGGTGTTCGGATTTCATGAAAATTATGTCGGGTTCCGAGAGGCGTGTCATACATTGACTTTTATTGACATTTTGGAATAAAATTTTAAGTCGACGTATTATTATACGAAATTATTTTCGATGAATTTTAATGAAGTTATACAATTAATTTGGATAGATTTGAACTGTCCGGAGGTCTATTCAAGCAAGAAGGCTATTTTGGAATATCGGCCTAACTTCAAAAAGGTAAGTGTCTTGCTTAACCCCGAGTAGAGGAAATTCCCCTTAGGCATTAAGTCTTATGTGAAACTTGGGTAATTAAAAACCATGTACGCGAGGTGACGAGTACGTACTTAGTTTATATGTGCAAATTTTATTGAGTTAAAGTCTTGAGCATATTGTGTAGTAAATTAGATAATTGTTGGCATATATTTTATCATCTACTTGTCGTGCCTAAACCCTTGTTGTTGACTCTATTATTATATGACAATGTGATATGATTGTTATTTGATTATTTATGAAATTTTGTGAATTTGCTGGCTTGATAATTATTGGAATTTAATTTCATTTTGGATTTTCCCCTCTACAAATAATTAATTAAATGAGCTTAAGAAGAGGTGTTTATATAATTATTGAAAATTTGATCTTTTATAAGACTTTGCTTTATGTTGAGTAATTTCTATCTCTATTGATTATTTGTGGGTGTTGTACACATTGTGTGGAGCATTTGGCTATTTGCTGTGAAATTAATTGACTTGGTTGTAGCTTTGAAATTTGGTTGTGGCCATTGGGCAAATTGTGATATGAATTAATTTTTGTTATGTTGTTGTGATAATTTCCCGTGTAAATTATTGTGTTGTGTGAGTTGTTATTTTGGGGAGATAAGGGTGGCATTTCACCGCTGATATTATATGGTTATAAGGGTGGCATTTCACTGTTGTGTTTGTTGGCTATTGATATTGCCTGGGCGGAGCAATAAGGGTGGCTATTGATATTGTCTGGGCGTAGCGATAAGGGTGGCTATAGGAGCGATACGGGTGGCAATAGGAGCGATAAGGGTGGCTATTGTCAGGACCGGTATATGATGATGTGGGGTTGTGGTGTTGAAAATTTTCATGTGATGTTGTGATTTTCTTGTGTTTATTTTTATACCTTGTGCAACTTGTCTTGTTGTTAGTAAATTGATAATAATTTGATTTTTTTGAAATTGGGAGCCTGTGGCTATTGTCAGGCGGTTTATAAAATGAAATGTGGGCATGAGGTGCCATGAATTATGATATGAAATGGGGATATTGGCACGTGAATTGTCTGTGCAGTTGTGATATAAAATGTGGGCACAAGGTGCTGTGATGAAATGATAATGATATTTGGCACGTGAAGTTTTCGTGCAGTTGTGATATGAAATGAGGGCACGAGGTTCCGGACAAATATGATAATTTAATTATGGGTACGAGGTGCCGTGAAAATATAAAAATGGACTGAGACCCGTATTTACGAAAAATATGAAAATGTGCTGAGACCCGTATTTTGATGATTCGCAATAAGGTGTCACATAATGACTTTTTAATTGAAAGAATTATATTCAAAATATTTATTTGAAAGGATTTGTACTTAAAAAGTATCATATTAAAGAATTGTATTTTGAAAGATATTTATTTGAGGAAATTATATTTGAAAAGATTTATTAAAAGAATTATATTTGAAAAATAATTATTTGAGAGAATTATATTTGAAAGAGAGTTATCTGGAAGAACTATGTGAAAGACATTTATTTTAAGGGCTTGATTTAATTGGGTGTAATTGTATTTATTAATTGTTGAGTGATATTAATGGTGTTCTTGTTGTCTGTTGCGCATATCACTAGTTGTTTTATCCTGCCTTTATTATTATTTGTTTCCTTTTATTTTGTATATTATATTGCACAGGTTATTAGACTAGTGAGTGTCTTGACTATACCTCGTCTCTACTCCATTGAGGTTAGTCTTGATACTTACTAGGCACCGGTATGGTGTGCTCATTCTACACTTCTGCACATTTTTGTGCAGAGCCAGGTATTGAAGATATCAGACTTGAGCAGAGTTAAAGCGCGCTTATAAGGATTCAAGGTAGAGATGCTTGGCCGTCGCAGTCCCTTGGAGTCTTTTCATTTCATTGTACTGTTAATTTGTAATCAAACAATATTGCATATTCGGTCCTCGTGATCATTCCATGTATTCAGTTAGAGTTCATGACTCATTACTACCAGTCTTGGGAGGTTGTGTATTGTAATTATTTCCGCTTTTAAATTTAAAAAGAAAAGCAAAATGGCTTCAAAATGTAATAGAAATTGGCTTACCTAGTCTTAGAGACTAGGTACCATCATGACGCCTGTGGTGGGATTTTGGATCGTGACAAGTTGGTATCAGAGCTCTAGGTTCATAGGTTCTACGAGTCACGAACTAGTCTAGTAGAGGCTTGCGGATCGGTACAGAGACGTCTGTACTTATCTTCGAGAGGCTACAGGACTGTTAGGAAATTTCCATTTCTTTCATTCTCGTCGTGCGAAATTTGTTGAATTTGGAATTTGAACCTTTATATCTCCATTCTCTCACAGATGCTGAGGACACGTGCTACTGAGTTAGCTGAGCGGGCATCCGCACATACTGCTAGGGCTGCAAGAGGCCGAGGTAGAGGTCGAGGAAGGGCACGTGCTGTGACTGGAGCACCTGTCAGAACCACAGTTGAGGAGCCACTAGTAGCTCCAGTTGGGGGACTGGTACCAGAAGCCCCTGTTGTTACCCCCAGACTTCAGGAGACTTTGGCACAGTTCTAGAGTATGTTTGGAACATTAACTCAGGCGGGATTGATCTCTGTTGCACCAGACATTCCGCAGATTGGGGGAGTAGCTCAGACTCCTATTATAACTCCAGAGCAGCAGGTTCACGTTGGTCAGATTTCGGGTGTAGTACCGGTACAACCTGTTATTCCAGTTCAGCCTGAGGTCGGGCCCGAGGCATCAGAAGAAGAACAAAAGAGACTTGAAAGGTTTAAGAGGTATAGTCCACCAACTTTCAGTGGCACAGCTACAGAGGATGCCCAAGAATTTCTAGAAAATTGTCACCGTATTCTCCGTACCATGGGTATTGTGGAGGTGAGCGGAGTTGCCTTTACTATATTTCAACTGTCAGGCGCAGCGTATCGGTGGTGGCAAATCTATGAAGAAGGTAGACCAGCCGATGCAAAACCACCAACTTGGGCTCAATTTTCGGAAATGTTCTTGAAAGAGTTTGTTCCCCAGACTCTCAGAGATGCCCGGCACACAGAGTTTGAACAGTTGCGTCAGGGCACTATGACAGGTTCAAAATATGCCATCAGGTTCAGTGGTTCCTACAATCAGAGAGCGGGTCCGCAGATTCATTGAGGGGCTCAATTATGATATTAAAATATGTATAGCTCGAGAGTTGCAAACTGATGCCCTATTTCAACAAGTAGTGGAGATTGCAAGGAAGATTGAGGGTGTTTTAGGTGAGGAAAGGGAGTCTAAGGAGGCCAAAAGGTCTCGAAGATCTGGAAGGTTCAGTGGATTTTACTCTTCAGCTAGAACCCATTATAGCGGAGGCTCGAGCAGTCGGTCAGCTCAGTCCGCACATCAGAATACTCGGAGTGCTCCAGTTTACAGTGCACTACCGACACGAGATTCTTACAGTGGCTATTCCAGTTATTCGGGACAGACTCAGTACCAGCAGCCGCGATCTCAGAGGGGTTGTTACGAATGTGGTGATACTAGGCATATCGTGAGAGATTGTCCCAGACTTGGGAGGGGTGGATTTCATCAGAACACTATAGCTACAAGCTTTATTCCAGTTGATACTCCACGTGCACAGACAGCTAGAGGTGGAGGACATGCGGGTAGTGGGCACCTAAGAGGTGGAGGCCCGACCCATTGATTTAATCACTATGATTTGGCTGAGGCCAATACACCAGATGGTGTCGTTATAGGTGCGATCCTGATTTTTATTATAAAAGGATATTTTCCTTAATTTGATTCGGTTCTGAATATTGAGGTGAATCCTCCTATTATGCTCAACTCATGGGTGAGCTTCGTAAATTTGTGACCCACTTATATGTGTATCCCTGTTGGGAGATTTAAAGATGTGAGCCCGTGTCTGTTATTTTATTTCTATACACCATTGAGGGCTATAAGTCCAAAAGTAATTCTTATTATTCATTACAGTGGGTTTAATGTATTTCGGAATAATTGATTCCAATTTTTATGAATTATACGCCCTACCGGTATGAAGGTTCATTATATGTTGTGAAAATTATTTATGAAATGTATTGAAAAGAAGAAATAAAGGAAATTGAAAATTTCAGTTGGCACAATGTGCAACATAATTGTGACTCGGATTTGAGGACGAGATCCTCACATTTGTACATGATGTGAAATAATTAAACTGGGCTACAAGCCGCGATGGAAGTTAGATAAGGACGAGGTTCTTGTGGTGAAATGTTTATGAGTTTAAAATTCTCCCTCGTGAAATTTAATTTGTGCAATAATATAAATAGGGAGTCATGCCTGTTAGGCTTATTTGATAATGCTTGTATATTTTCTGTTCATATTCATCCATTTTTGTGCTGTAAATATTGAGTTTTAGCTTATGAGATGAGTGTCCAGGTGGCATTAAATTTTACTTATTAATCCGAGCAAGTAATCATGAGGTCTTCATGCCTTATGTTTTGTTGTCAGTGTTGTGAAAATTCAAAACGAGGTGATGATTAATATGAGATTAATTGATGATGTTGGAATTAATTATGAACATCTTTTAAGACTAGAGATGTGGTGATAAGCATACATATGATGTGCTTCATGTCCTGATATCATTATGATCAGGCAATGCTGAGATTAATGTTATTGATATATACCCTATGGTATTTTGTTGGATTATAGATATGTTGTTAGGAGTTGTTTGGGTATTACTCTGGCAGGCGGATAGGCCCAATTACAGGGGAGACTCTGCCGAAAGTTTTGAAAATTTTGGGAGTTAGTAAAATTTGGAGGATTGAGAATTTGCAAAAGAAGAAATAAATATATTATGTGTTTGAGGGCGAATGATCCTAAGCGGGGAATAATATAGCACCCTAGAGAAAGTTTTGAGTTACTTCAACACTATTTAGGAAATTTATATGTGCATAGGCACGAGTTGCTATAGCCAGTTGAGACTAATGATGTGCGTTGTTGTGAGAATTCATGCATTTTTGGAAATGATTGGAGAGTTAGGGATTTTGCTTTAAAGCTTATAAGAATGGAGAAAACAATAATCTCAATTAAGATGGTGTTATCGGACCATTGTTAAATTGCGGGAATGTAAAATCACTCACAAGTATGTGTGAAAGCATATACTTAGTAATTTAAAGTCCTCAGAAAGATTCTTAGCACGTTCAAGGAAGAACATTTGTTTAAGAGGTGGAGAATGTAACGACCCGACTTGTCGTTATAAGATATTATGCCCCGTTCAGTGACTTAAGATTTCGAGCAACCTCGCAATATGTATTACGACCCGCGTGTGTGGTCGAGTTTTATTTACGGATGATTCGGAGAGATTTGAGACACTTAGTCCCTAAGATGGAAGCTTAAGTCTTAGGATTTTTACCGTAGTCGGAAATGTGTGAAGATGACTCCGGAATAGAATTTTGATGATGTCAATAGCTCCGTATGGTGATTATGAACTTAGGAGCGTGTCCGGAAAATTATTTGGAGGTCCGTAGAGGAATTTGGCTTGAAATGGCGAAAAATGAATTTTTGAGAAGTTTGACCGGGGGGTTGACTTTTTGATATCGGAGCCGAAATCCGATTCTGAAAATTGGAATAGCTTCATTATGTCAATTATGACTTGTGTGCAAAAGTTGAAGTCATTCCAGATTGATTTGATGTGTTTCGGCACAAGATATAGAATTTAAAATTTCAAAGTTCATTAGGCTTGAATTGGGGTATGATTCGTGGCTTTGATGTTATTTGATGTGATTTGAGGCCTCGAGCAGGTTCGTGTTATGTATTGGGACTGGTTGGTACGATTGGACAGGGTCCCGGGGGCCTCGAGTTTGATTCGGGGTGGTTCCGGACCAAGTTTGGGTGTTTTGATGCTGCTGGTTGCTGGTTCTGGTGTTGTTCTTCGCGTTCGCTAGGAGCCTCTCGCATTCGCGAAGAAGGATTTTGCTGTTAGGACTTTGTTCTTCTTCGCGTTCGCGAAGAAGGAAACTTTGCTGTTCACCGTCTGAGTTTAGAGGCTCATATCTCGCAATCTATAAGGAATATGGAGATGATCCAAAAATAAAAGTTATAGCTCTTGGAGTCTAATTTTTAGAAAGTCAAACCATTCATCATTTGGAGCTTTGTACAAAACGTTATGACTATTAGACTAAAGGCTGTCTGAGAAGAGTTTGAAAATAACTTTTGAAGAATTTGTTCTTCGCGAACGCGAGGGGAGTCTCGCGAACGCGAAGAACAAACCCCTGGGCAGCAGAATAAAGTCCAAATTCGTGTCATTCTTCCATGTTTGGACCAAGGAAGCTCGAGTGAGGCGATTGTTCGAGAGTTTTTCAAGGAAAACATTGGGGTAAGAATTCCGAACTTAATTTTGGTTAAATTACATGAATCTATTGTTGTTTTTATCACTAAATTAGTGAATTGGGTTGAAAAATTTAGAAAACCCTCTTGGTTTAAATTTAAGATTTGGAGGTCGATTTGTTATTGGAATTCGATAAAATTGGTA
>AWOL01S0017210.1:139534-160225 GCA_000715115.1 Nicotiana otophora
AGATATCGGACTTGAGCAGAGTTAAAGCGCGATTATAAGGATTCAAGGTAGAGTTGCTTGGCCGTCGCAGTCCCTTGGAGTCTTTTCATTTCATTGTACTGTTAATTTGTAATCAAACAGTATTGTATATTCGGTCCTCGTGATCATTCCATTTATTCAGTTAGAGTTCGTGACTCAGTACTACCAGTCTTGGGAGGTTGTGTATTGTAATTATTTCCGCTGTTAGATTTTGAAAAAAAAATGACTTCAAAATGTAATAGAAATCGGCTTACCTAGTCTTAGAGACTAGGTGCCATCACGACGCCTGTGGTGGAATTTTGGGTCGTGACAATAACCTTTTCGGAAAGAAAGAAAAAGCTAAGCAAATGTGTTTTTGAGTATTCATTTGTTAGTAAGTAGTTCATTATATTTCTTACCTAAAGAATAAAAAATCATAGCAGCAATCTGATAGGTAAACATTTATCAATTTCGAGTTGACTTTTGTCATATCATGTGAATTTTGACAGAAGAGTTTTGTCTAAAGTTTATATAATATGACATGAATTCGGCTTTCAGACTATTTACTTTCAGATAATGCCAGTTATTGTGAGAAAATTCTACGCCAAAATTGTTAACTCTAGGAATTAAGCATGCAACTTTATAGATTTGATTTCTATGCAATGACAAATTTTGTAATTGAAAAATAGATGTGAATACTTGGACTTTCAGTTAAACCATAAGGCATTAAGGTTTTTAGTGTGCGTGGACGGACTTCATATAAAATGTTTTTCATATTGCTTTCTCCTCATTTCCAATTTTGTGCGGTTACAATAGTACAGTCAGACCTCTCTATAATAACATTCCTATATAACAACACTTCACTATAAAAGCCAATATTTTTCGGAACCAACTTTCATGTTATGTTAAAATATATGTTCTCTATAACAGCACTTCATTATAACAACTAAAAATATCTAGAATAAACAAGTTTGTTATAGAGAGGTTTGATTGTATTTGTGCAATACCTTGTTCTTGTTGTCTTTTTTACCTTCTCTGCTTTCGAACACTTATTCTTTTCTAAATTCAATTGCTAAATTATGATATTAATTATTTCTTGGACATAAGATATCGTCCAATTTTGACAAAGTACACTATAAGGTACCAACATAAATAGTTAATTTACAATTCTATACT
Source organism: Nicotiana otophora (assembly GCA_000715115.1). Taxonomy (NCBI): domain Eukaryota; kingdom Viridiplantae; phylum Streptophyta; class Magnoliopsida; order Solanales; family Solanaceae; genus Nicotiana; species Nicotiana otophora. The sequence goes on from AWOL01S0017210.1 coordinate 140,708, forward strand.
AATCAGGTAAATAATATTCTTTCATAGATCAAGAAAATTAAAAATTGCTGATAATAAATCATATCGACTGATGATGGAGTTTTTGATAGAGAAATTAAGATGAAGTATTGCAAATGAATTGACCACCACTAATAGCGTAAAGCTAAGTTCTCTGTGAACTGTAAAGAGTATTGTTCTTGTAAATTACAAGTTTAAAACCAGGAAAAGTTCATACTATTATTGTATACCCTCTTAGACCTTTATCTTTCATCTTATAACTAGAAGTAATAATATTAATCTGCATAATTTAATTTAAATAAATACTGCATTTATTTTAATGTCAACTGCAACTGTACAACAATTTAAAATTTTCATGTATCTTTTAGTCTTTTTTTTTTTTTTTAAACGTGATACACACATGCAACGCATGTACCTTAAAACTAGTACTATATTAAAAGCACAAAGGCCCTTAGCGAAATATCGTTCGCTTTTTTTACCCTTCAAAATTAAAATTTGTACTGGACAAAATAGTCATTTAATTATTTTCCTAATTTTTAGAAATATTCATTTAATTAATTCCCTACTATTTAGGAATAGTCATTTAATTAACTTCCTAATATCTAAGACTTTGAAATCAACTAAAACTTAACTTATTAGTAAATTTTCCTTATTTTAATTATGTAGATTAATCCCACCCTAACTCTTTTTGTCTTAAACGTGTTAACATGATGACTCAAAGTTGTAGTCACTTTTTTATTTGGGTATTTTACTTAAACGAGTGGGTGGGGTTTAAATTTTACACTCTAATAGAGTGGTTAAAAATAATTAAATTTTAGAATTTATTATAATCATATGTTGGTCAATATTTTCACCCACTATAGTTTAATTGTCTTTCTAATATTTAAAGTTTTAAAAATAACTAAAATTCTCTATGTAATTTTTTTTAAATCCTTTGAACATAGAATTCTTATTGGATAATAATATAATTATATTTATTAACTATTAAACTTGGGATGAACTAATATTAAGAATTTGAATGAAGAAAAATTATTCCCTCTAATTTTCAGAATGAATAATTAAGTTTTTAAAATTAATTTGACAAAATAAGTTTTTGAATCAACTAATTAGTTAGAAAATCCAATTCAATTATTTTACAAATTCATCATATAAGTAATTGCAAAACTTGTAGAGTACATAATAGTATTGATGGTAAAAGAAATAATAAAAAATAAAAGTAGTTACAATACAATATTGAGAGTTAAATTGATAAAAATATAAACTTAAAGTAATAAGGATGAAATAGTAGAAGACAAAATATATTCTAAATGAGTGATTATTAATTTTGTTTTTCCTTTGCATTTGTCCAACAAATAATAAGCTCCTATATTTTTTATAATAAATTGATAAAAATATAAACTTAAAGTAATAAGGATGAAATAGTAGAAGACAAAATATATTCTAAATGAGTGATTATTAATTTTGTTTTTCCTTTGCATTTGTCCAACAAATAATAAGCTCCTATATTTTTTATTTCTTAAGTTATTTATTATAAAATATTAACTCAATATTGGTCATTTTAAACTTTACATTGTCACTTTTCTTTCCCTAGGAGCTATAGAGCCAACATCTACATTCCCAAATGTCTAAAAAACCTAAAGATTTAATTTTATAATTTACATTATTTGACAAATCTTTGGAGAATTGCAATAAATTATTTTTGTGTCACTCGTTTGTTTCGAGTATTAAGTTACAAAATAGCATTAATTTTTATAAGATATTATCAAAGAATTCCTCAGAAATCATAATAAGGCATATGAGGACTTCTACGGCACGGTGTTTTCATAATGAGCTAACTAAATGAAATCAATATTCATCATTATATAATTTTTAAATTTTTTATTTTATAACCAAAATATATCATGTAAACAAATTCTTGTAATTCATAAAAACAACAACAACAACAACAACAACAACAACAACAACAACAACAACCCAGTATAATCCCACTAGTGGGGTCTGGGGAGGGTAGTGTGTACGCAAACCTTACCCCTATCCTGGGGTAGAGAGGCTGTTTCCGATAGACCCTCGGCTCCCTCCCTCCAAGAACTCCCCACCTTGCTCTTGGGGTAACTCGAACTTACAACCTCTTGGTTGGAAGTGGAGGGTGCTCACCACTAGAGCAACCCTGTCACGACCCAATTTAACCTATAGGTCGTGATGACGCCCAACACTACAGCTAGGCAAGCCAACTAATAAATTTAAAATAACCAAGAAAAATAAACAACTCTTAATTCAGCCAATGTGTGTGCCAAGACCTGGTGTCACAAGTGTATGAGCATCTAGTAGATTATACAAAACCTCTAATACTGTCTGAAATAAAAACAGACAGAATGAAAAATACAAGGAGAGACACCGGTAGTTGTAGAACGGCTCATAAAGACAGCTCACGACTATGCCCCTGGATAACGTGGGTGTAAGTCGATAGATCTCCCACTAGTACTTGCCTCAGGTTTTGCACAAAACGTGTAACAAGTGTAGTATGAGTACGTAAACAACGTGTACCCAGTAAGTATCAAGCCTAATCTCGAAGTGGTAGAGACGAGATGGCCGACTTTGACACTCACTATGGGTCAATAATAATAATTGAAATACAACTAGGATATTTAAATCANGTAGAACGGCTCATAAAGACAGCTCACGACTATGCCCCTGGATAACGTGGGTGTAAGTCGATAGATCTCCCACTAGTACTTGCCTCAGGTTTTGCACAAAACGTGTAACAAGTGTAGTATGAGTACGTAAACAACGTGTACCCAGTAAGTATCAAGCCTAATCTCGAAGTGGTAGAGACGAGATGACCGACTTTAACACTCACTATGGGCCAATAATAATAATTGAATTAAAACTAGAATATCTAAATCAACATGATTCGCAGAATATAACAATAATTTGTTTAACCAGCAGAAATAATTAAATTTCTTCAATTTCAAAATTTCTCAATATATTAATTAAATTCTTTCAATTCAAATAAATTTTTAATTTATCAATTTGCCTCATTTAAAGGAATAACAATAATTCCTTAACAAAAAAGTGATAATAATTTATTAAATTCCAAAGATTTCCAATTCATCAAATAGCTCCACAAGCTGCAATATATTATTAAAGTATCGTGTAATTATTATTATTAAGCACGATTTCTGCCGAGGTCGTACGACCCGATCCAGAATGTCGTGTACAATACCGAGGGACGTGCGGCACGATCTATAGATGCATCTATCCTGCCGAGGCGTTCAGCCCGCTCCACAAGAAAGGAGGACATTTTTCTTATGTACCTCCGGAAAGAGAGTATATTTATTATAAGATAAATTCGGGAGGAAGAACAATTTTTCTTAACAATTAATTAATTTAAACAGCAAAATCAAGCATATGAGATTTTCATCCTTTAATATCTTTATCAAACAATTCACAATATACATATGTATTAATTAAACAAAGAACACAATTTACACAAGTAATTCATACTTTGAGTCCTAAACTACCTGGACTTTAGCATTAATAGTAGCTACGCACGGACTCTCGTCACCTCGTGCGTACGTAGCCCCCACAATTAGCAACAATCATTACATTAATTACCTATGGGGTAATTTTCTCCTCACAATATTAGACAAGAGACTTACTTCGTCTTGCTCAATTTAATCCACTAGTAGGCCTTTTCCTCGATTATCCAACTTTGATTGGCTCGAATCTAACCAAAAATAATTCGATACAATCACTAGAATGTATAGGAATCACTTCTATAAGAAAATACTACATTTTCAATAAAAATTCCAAAATTAATTAAATATTCGTTTGTGGGGCCCACATCTCGGAATTCAGCAAAAGTTACGAAATTCGACAACCCATTCAATTACGAGTTCAACCATACTAGTTTTACTCAAATCCGACTCCGAATCGATACTGAAATCTCAAAAATTCATTTCTATAGATTTGTTTAAAAGTTCTCAAATTTCAATCTCAAAACACTAATTAAATGGTGAAAAAAATGATATATTTGTATATAAAGACCAAATCCGAGTTAGAATCACTTACCCAAATAGTTTTTCTTGACAATCTGCCAAAAATCGCTTCTGCTCAAGCTCAAGTTCGTCAAAAATGACAAATGGGACGAAGTTCCCTCCTTTGTAATCTGCCCAGGCAGCCTTCGAAAACTGGGCCTCGATCGTGGCTTCGATCATGGCCCTCAAGCCTGGGCCTCGAACGTGGCCTCGATCATGGCCCTCGAGCATGGGCCTCAGTCATGACCTCGGTCATGGCATCGAGCCTCGATCTTGTGACCCTCGATCTTGGGTCTCGATCCTGGCCCTCGAGATTTGGCTTCGATCATGGCCCCTCGAGCTTTGCCTTCGATCATGGCCCCTCGAGCTGGGGCCTCGATCGTGGTTTCGATCATGGCCCTCGAGCGTGGCCTCGATCATGGCCCTCGAGCCTGGCCTCGATCATAGCCCTCGAGCCTGGGCTTCATCCTTGGCTTGGACCCTGGCCGTCGACCTTGGGCTCGATATATGGGCTCGATCTTTGGTTCGATCACAGCCCAGAATATCCAGCAGAAGAGAAAATTTTCAGCAGCTTTTTAAGTCCAACTTTTGATCTGTTAACCATCCGAAACTCACCCGAGGCCCTCGGGACCTCAACTAAATATACCAACAAGTCCTAAAACATCATACGAACTTATTTGAAACCTCAAATCACATAAAACAACGCTAAAACCACGAATTATGCTCCAATTCAAGCTTAATGAAACTTAAAGTTTCCAACTTCTACATTTGATGTCGAAACCTATCAAATCAATTCCGATTGACCTCAAGTCTTGCACACAAGTCATAAATGATATAACAGAGCTATGAAAATTTTCGGAACTGGATTCCGACCCCGAAATCAAAAAGTCAACTCCCCGTTCAAACTTCTAAACTTAAATTCCTGTTTTAGCCCTTTCAAGCCTATTTTAACTACGGACTTCCAAATAAAATTTCGAACACGCTCCTAAGTCCAAAATCACCATATAGAGATATTGGAACCGTCAAACCCCGATTCCGGGGTCGTTTTCTCAAAATATTGACCGAAGTCAAACTTAGCATTCTAAGGCCAACTTAAGGAACCAAGTGTTCCTATTTCAACCCGCACACTCCCAAATCCCAAACCAACCATCCTCGCAAGTCATAATTTATTATAAGCACATATAGGGAGTTTTATTTAAGGGGAACAGGGTTCTAAAAGTCAAAACGACCGGTTGGGTCGTTACATTCTTTCCCACTTAAATATACGTTCGTCCTCTAACGTGCTAAGGAGTGTCCCGGAGTTATCCAAAATCACTGTTTAACACCTCGTGTACCTACCCGTGCTACCACACCCAGTTGAGCACATTAACTCGAGCCAATCTGAAGATGCTCCCCTTTATTTAGGCAAATAAGCCTCAGAGCCCAATTCTAACATCCAGAATTCTCCACCATGCATGTTTGCAACCTATGAACACTGTATCAATCACTACACGATGCACCAATACATGATTGCATACCTTTGTTGAATTTAGACCATGCACCGCATCATTCACATGACCATAATAATATCCTCCGATAACAATAGCCAAAATTCCACGAATCTGATGTTCACAACACACCTCATGATACATATAAGTCCTGTTCCAACTTTGAAATGCTTCCACGATGGAAGAAGTGTGTAGAAATTCATAACCAACTGCCGAGTCAACAAATTATTGAGTTTCTCCTGATGACAAGAACCATTTCCTCATTATAACCAAATAATGGTATTTGCTCTTTATTATTCTTCATATAACCCGATCGCACTGATCCCGAATCCAATAAATTACGTCTCCCCCAGCATGAGCTACTCAGGAAATAAGACACCTCAGACACGGCAAAATCCTCTTATGATGCCACAATGAGCTAATAAGCTATGGACTCGATTGCGATACATAAGGAAAACGAACTCTAGAAAGAATTTCTCAACCTACGTGACTAATTAGACAACTGAAAAGGTGTCATAAACCTTCCTCAAGAAAATGGGACACAGACACACAAAATAGAATATAGGGGACTGTACTCAACATCACACTGTTACGACGTGCAACCCGATCCAAATAACATAACCGTGGCGGAATGCCACCCGATCCGCACAAAAAGAATCTGTAAGGAAATACTTACCGAGCTAGAATGCTCATTACTACAAAAATAACTGAATATCGGACAAAAGCACGCTAGGTGCATAATACCATCCCTGGAAGGACCAGCAGTGCCATACGCCACAAAACTCAAGCACAACTAAGGTGCGATATATGATCTGAATCTCGAGAGCCATCATGATCACATAACACCATTGCTATGTGGAACCTCAACACATAAGAAATTTATCAAGACGTTTCACAACTCACACAACACAATATAGTATTACATGAAATAACCGACGACAAAATGACATCCAACGTCCGAATACTCCTCCATAAGGAGCTTTTATGCTGAAATGAACACATCCAGCCTGATATAGAGCCCGTATTCATATTTAAATCCATCCACGGACCTCAAGCCGATTCTGATCATACCGTACTAGGTTAATAACATTTCAAGGATCCATAATAACCCCTTTTCCCATAACACACAAGAACATCCATCATAACCGGAACAAACTTCCACATTCCACAACCAAATGAACCGAGCGCCCTCTAGGCAAAAATTCTCGAATTAGCGATATCGCCACAATCTTCATACTTGGTTGTTAAATATTTAATCAATCAGGTGACTACTTGTCATACTCATACAATTCTCCCGTGGAATACGCTCCCACGACCTTCCGTAACAGATAACAAGTCTGCATATCCATACCATCGGCCATACAAATACTGTAAGGCATATCAAGAATTCACAAATCAATACACAAGGTCTCTTACAACTGACATCGACCTTAGGTGACACCGAAAATAATACCATCTTACTTTAAACATCTAAATCCTTTTCCTGCTCATCCGATCTTATGACATCCTTGTCAACACCGACCCGAAATCTTGAATCCTCAACTTTCGATTCTCATGCTACTTAGTGCACTTAGTCATGCCAATGCGCACAAGAATTTCATCATAACTCCCAAACCACTAATAGGGTAAACACTTCATCATATAGCAACCTTCTACTTAACTCATTTCAAGAGAACCATTGCAACACGTGACTGAATTCCCATATTCGCAGAAAATACCGGCCTTAAGTAGTGGTCTAAGCCACCATAACTCTTCCGGGATTCCTCTACACATAACATGCCATAATACTTGAATTCCTCCAAATAAAATCAATTACGGCGGCCGCCAAGCCTCGCACGTACAACCAAAAATTACATGCATAACTCTATGCGCTGAAGGAACTGATCATTGCCACCATCATGCCGATTCAACCATTGTTAGCCGACCCGTCTTTTCTAAATTTATTCTCAACTTGCCTTAGAAATAATAATGGCTCCATTCATTACATCACGAACTCAAATCCGCACTCATCCTGAGTGACCTTATTTTACGAGACCACGCTGTTTCAAAACCCACGAATCATCTCATACTCTTCCTTGTGCGCACTTTTACAACTTCAACTGGTACACCCATTCTGATACTTCTTTTATGAACCCGAAGTTATTTTCTTCCATTTATCTAATGCTACACCACAACCTGAAGATAACGCAGAGTACTCCAAGCCCCGTTTCATATTCTGCTGCAAAAGCTCGATACTCAACCATACTACGGACTCGAGATCCTTAGGCACCACACTTTAAATTTTTGAACCCACTAAGACCGTTATGAAGAGTCACTTGCTCTGACTTGTTCCCAAACATGATCAACTCCGAGGCCCTGCTAGTACATGGACACTTTATCAAGGAAACACCCGACTGTCTCACTTTCCCTGTGCATTACATCTACACGAAGCATAAACTCTGAGTCTTCCCCAAAGCCTGAACATGAATCAATAAGGCCAAATATGGCACACATTCCCCCAAATCCTTTGCTCAATTACCACTGATGTTTTCTTTCCTTAGTTGAAATGACCCACTAATACATCGATAACCAGAAACCTCACAAATAGACAACCATGCAATCCAATTGTAGACGGTAGGGCTCTCCCACTAAGCTTTAAGCTACAATTTCAAAATTCTGGAATCCATCAAGATTCTTTCTTCATTGTTGACATGATCCTGCACACGCAACTCGCCAAAGTTTCTCGAAATCCTTCCATTAACCTTTAATAAACACTCCGAACCACTAGCCACATTTACATATTAAATCTCTTACAGGGTAGTCAGAAAAATTCTTCGAAGAAGCTTCCTCAACACCACGCGATCGCTAACTTGCTCACAGGAGATAACCCACTTGTGGAGATTACATGACGACATATTCCAATGTCACTGCACTTGGTGAAATTACTACGAAATTAGCAGATCATTCTGAGTCCAAGCTCATTCACCAGCTGCACCAGTCCGTTCACTCTTCATGGACGTCAACTAAAGGTGTGACAATACATTCCAATCCAAAGTCATGTTGTATCCTTCTTCATATCAAGCAACTCCCTCCCGTTGTATCCAATCTTCCTCAATATAGCAGCTAATATTACAATTTAAGTCTGTAGACCTAGTCACTGTCCATCCTAAATCCCAAATCACTTCAAACTTTCCCTCGAGCCGTGTAGTTATCCTACCACGTATCTCATATGCTACCTTGCCACTATCCCATTTTGGGCCAAACCCTCTCCCTTAAGCAACTACTTGACTTTTGTTTCTCAAACTTGGCCTTCTAGGAACTTAACCACCACAAGACACCTTCCACATGTCCTTTCTCATCCTTCACTGCCTAGTTGTTGCCTTAACTAAACATCCGTCTCTGTAGCACTTGAATTAGTAGGTCGTTATTAGCTTTAAACCTTTCCGAGGATCATCCTTATCGAGCCATCAATACTAGGAACGCTGCTTCGATCCTGAACCACTGCACACCGCGATCCCTAACAAATGCTTCCCCTACACCAATTCCTAACACCCCGTCGTGAAGGCGAGTTGATGAAGACCATAACACCGGCAAACCTGAACGCATTTAACAAGGCGATGACATCACATCACAATTGAGAACTCTACCACGCTCGAAAATATCAAGCTTTGTTACTCCATCAACCCCAAACCTGAACATTCATAGTCCGATTGCCTTTTCTCTGTTGGAAATAAAACATGGAACTTCTGAATCATGTACTAAGAAAAACCTTCTTTCAAATCGTTTACTGCCCTGACACATAGACTGGCATTTTACCATTTCATAAACACTGTGCGATAACAACGCACGAATCGTCATAACAATCAATGTCAAATCTCAAAACCTTAGGTAATACTGATACCTAATTTGAAATGATAGAGCGGCCTTCCGCAAGGCGACGACAATAGCCTCATTAATTACACAGGGAGAAGCATCCTGCACTACATCTATAGTACCATTAAAAATTTCCTCGATCCCCAATTTATAACAAGCACTTTACGTCGCATAAGATTGAATAGGAAGGAAATGTAGGCATAAGCCTCAAAGGAATCGAATCGCACAATGAGGAATCAAAAAGGAAGTATTCCTAACAGTCCTGTAGCCTCTCGAAGATAAGCACAAATGTCTCTGTACCGATCCGCAAGACTCTACTAGACTTGCTCATGACTCGTGAGACCTACATGAACCTAGTGCTTTGATACCATGTTGTCACGACCCAATTTCACCTATAGGTCGTGATGGCGCCCAACACTATAGCTAGGCAAGCCAACTAATAAATTTAAAATAACCAAGAAAAATAAACAACTCTTAATTCAGCCAATGTGTATGCCAAGACCTGGTGTCACAAGTGTATGAGCATCTAGTAGATTATACAAAACCTCTAATACTGTCTGAAATAAAAATAAACAGAATGAAAAATACAAGGAGAGACACTGGTAGCTGTAGAACGGCTCAGAAAGATAGCTCACCACTATGCCCCTGGATAACATGGGTGTAAGACGATAAGTCCCCCACTAGTACTTGCCTCAGGTCCCGCACAAAAAGTGCAGCAAGTGTAGTATGAGTACGTAAATAACGTGCACCCAGTAAGTATCAAGCCTAATCTCGAAGTGGTAGAGACGAGATGACCGACTTTGACACTCACTATGGGCCAATAATAATAATTGAATTAAAACTAGAATATCTAAATCAGCATGATTCGCAGAATATAACAATAATTTGTTTAACCAGCACAAATAATTAAATTCCTTCAATTTCAAAAATTCTCAATATATTAATTAAATTTCTTCAATTTTAATAAATTTTCAATTTATCAATTTGCCTCATTTACAGGAATAACAATAATTCCTTAACAAACAGAGATAATAATTCATTAAATTCCAAAAATTTCCAATTCATCAAATAGCTCCACAAGCTGTAATAATTTATTTAACCAGTAGAATTAATTAAATTTCTTCAAATGCAACAATTCTCAATATATTAATTAAATTCCTTCAATTCCAATAAAATTTTTACTTTATCAATTAGCTTCTCAAGCTGCAATAAACTATCAAAGTATTGTGTAATTATTATTATTAAGCACGATTTCTACCGAGGTCGTACGACCCAATCCAGAATATCCTGTACACTGCCGAGGAACGTGCGGCACGATCCATAGATACATCTATCCTGCCGAGGTGTTCAGCCCGCTCCACAAGAAAGGAGAACATTTTTCTTATGTACCTCCGAAAAGAGAGTATATTTATTATAAGATAAATTCGGGAGGAAGAATAATTTCTCTTAACAATTAATTAATTTAAACAGCAAAATCAAGCATATGAGATTTTCATCCTTTAATATCTTTATCTAACAATTCACAATATATATATATGTATTAATTAAACAAAGAATACAATTTACACAAGTAATTCATACTTTGAGTCCTAAATTACCCGGACTTTAGCATTAATAGTAGCTACGCACAGACTCTCGTCACTTCGTGCGTACGTAGCCCCCACAATTAGCAACAATTATTACTTTAATTACTTATGGGATAATTTTCCCTCACAAAATTAGACAAGAGACTTACCTCGTCTTGCTCCAATTTAATCCACTAGTAGGCGTTTTCCTCGATTATCCAACTTTGATTGGCTCGAATCTAACCAAAAATAATTCGATACAATCACTAAAATTTATAGGAATCACTTCTATAAGAAAATACTACATTTTCAATAAAAATTCCGAAATTAATTAAAAATTTGTTCGTGGGGCCCATGTCTTGAAATCCAACGAAAGTTACGAAATCCGACAACCCATTCAATTACGAGTCCAACCATACCAGTTTTACTCAAATCCGACTCCGAATCGATACCGAAATCTCAAAAATTTATTTCTATGAGATTTCTAAAAATTTCCAAATTTTAATCTCCAAACACTAATTAAATGGTAAAAACAATGATATATTTGTGTATAAAGATCAAATCCGAGTTAGAATCACTTACCCAAATTTTTTGCCTTGAAAATCTGCCAAAAATCGATTTTTCTCAAGCTCAAGTTCGTCAAAAATGGCAAATGGGACAAAGTTCCCTCCTTTATAATCTGCCCAGGCAGCCTTCAGAACTGGGCCTCGATCGTGGCTTCGATCATGGCCCTCAAGCCTGGGCCTCGAACGTGGACACGATCATGGCCCTCGAGCCTTGGCCTCGGTCATGGTATCGAGCCTCGATCTTGGGTCTCGATCCTGGCCCTCGAGATTTGCCTTCGATCATGGCCCCTCGAGCTTTGCCTTCGATCATGGCTCCTTGAGCTGGGCCTCGATCTTGGTTTTGATCATGGCCCTCGAGCGTGGCCTCGAGCATAGCCCTCAAGCCTGGGCCTCGTCCTTGGCTTCGACCCTGGTCGTCGACCCTGGGCTCGATATATGTGCTCGATCTTTGGCTCGATCACTGCCCAGAATATCCAGCAGAAGAGAAAAATTGCAGCAGCTTTTTAAGTCCAACTTTTGATCCGTTAACCATCCGAAACTCACCCGAGGCCCTCGGGACCTCAACCAAATATACCAACAAGTCCTAAAACATCATACGAACTTATTTGAAACCTCAAATCACATAAAACGACACTAAAACCACGAGTTATGCTCCAATTCAAGCTTAATGAAACTTAAAGTTTCCAACTTCTACATTCGATGTCGAAACCTATCAAATCAAGTTCGATTGACCTCAAATCTTGCACACAAGTCATAAATGACATAACAGAGCTATGAAAATTTTCGAATCTGGATTCCGGCCCCGATATCAAAAAGTCAACTCCCCGGTCAAACTTTCAAACTTAAATTCCTGTTTTAGCTCTTTCAAGCCTATTTTAACTACGGACTTCCAAATAAAATTCTGAACGCGCTCCTAAGTCCAAAATTACCATACGGAGCTATTGGAACCGTCAAATCCCGATTCCGGGGACGTTTTCTCAAAATGTTGACCGAAGTCAAACTTAGCATTCTAAGGCCAACTTAAGGAACCAAGTGTTCCTATTTCAACCCGAACACTCCCAAATCCCGAACCAACCGTCTTCGCAAGTCATAATTTATTATAAGCACATATAGGGGTTTTTATTTATGAGGAATGGGGTTCTAAGAGTCAAAATAACCGATTAGGTCATTACAAACCCACTCTAAAAGTTATGTACATATTAATATTGGGTACATACACAAAGCATGTATGCTAAGACTAAAGTTTACACTAGACAAAATATCGTTCGTCTATATTAAAAATACGAAGGCCCTTAGCAAAATATCGTTCACTTTTTTACCCTTTTAAAATAGAATTTACACTAGATAAAATTGTCATTTAATTATATTCCTAATATTTAATACTTTGTAGTCAACTAAAACTTTACTTATTAAAACTTTTTATTTGCATGATTACACGGAAAATCTTAATATATTAGGGCATCAAAATCAATTAAGTTTACCCTATATATTAGGGCATCAAAATCAATTGTTTATAAGTAACGTTAGTTTAATATTTATTTATCTCCTTTATTAATTATTTTATATTTTTGGATACAAATTTTGTTCACGATATTTAATTATTTTTTAATATTAAAACTTTTGAAATCAACTAAAATTTTAATTATTAAATAAATATTATTTAATTATATAGAAAATTCTAATATTTTAAATTTTAAATAAATTAAGAATTTAGTTTAAATATATTATTTACTTATATGAAGTTTGTATCATAATTATAATACCTTCCATGTTACTTTTTTTTTAATAAATATTTAGAGCTTTAAAATTAATTAAAATTTTATATAATATTTAAAAATGCACTCAATAATTATTTTGACTTGAAAAAATATTTTTAAATGTACAGTATTTACTCAATAATTGTGAAATAACATACAATCAATAATTATTTTTCTATTAACATATGTAAACTTGAAACAATAAGGATGAAATAATAGAAGATAAAATATATTCTAAATGAGTTATTTTTAATTCTTTTTCTTTTTCTTTTTTACAAATATTCGAACAAATGATAACTCCCTATATTTTCTATATATTAATTTATTATTATAAATCATTGACTCTACATTAGTCATTGTTAAAACTTATATTTTTACTTATTAAATTTTATAGGAGTTACATGCAAACATCTTCGTGATAAAAGTAATGTTTTTACTTGTTTGTTCTAAATTAAGGCATAAAAATAACAATAGTTTTCGTAAGATATTCTTACAAAACTTAAGGACTTTCATTGGGTTGGATTTGGGATCAACATATATATATTTTTAGAAAGTTATACATTTTACTTTTATTATAAATCAAAGATATTATTTAGTATAATACATATGTGAGTTTTTAAAAATTATTTACTTATTGACACGGGGAACACGCGCAGCGCGCGTACCCTAAGATTAGTATATATAAAAGAGTGAGGTGGCATATCTCTTTGGCTAGTTTTACCAACAAAAATAACAACAAACCCAATATAATTTCACGAGTGGGGCCTGAGAAAGATAGTGTGTACACAGACTTTATCCCTTGAGGATAGAGAGGTTGTTTCCCACCTTTTGATCTGAACGGATTAGCCCATTTCTATGGGTCATTTATATCTCATTATTACTATCTTATTATTTCTTTGCTTATCAATGTGCCATTTCTTCTTCATTGTAATTTCCCATCAAATCTCTCTTTATTTTACGATTTGTTTTTTCATAATCAAAGAGTCGAGACTACTGAAGATTTGCGACTACGTGGACGAGGATATGATGGAATATAAGGTTGTGTCATGATCCAATTTCTTCTATAGATTATGATAACGCCCAACATAGCCGCTAAGAAAAGTCAACGGTGAACTAACTACATGATTACTCTTTTTAATAGGTTTCCAAGTAATGAAATTTCATTTATTAAGAGATTCAAGAACTAAAAAGTTTAATGAACAAAACGAGAGCAATTGAGTGCAATCATAGATATATAAATACTCCAAAACCCATAAAGTCTACTAGAATGTGTTCCAAGACCTGATGTCACAATTGTATGAGCACTAGTAGAACATACGAAACTCTAACTACTGTCTGAAATAAAATAGATAGAAAATAAGTACAAAAGAAAGGCTCTAGGTGCTGCAGAACGGCTCAGGAAGCAGCTCACCACTAGGCCTCAGGGTATCAGGGATGCGCGCCGGTGTGACCGCCAGATGCACCTGCCTCAGATCCTACACGGTTAGTGCAGAAGTGTAGCGTGAGTACATAAACAACATGCACCCAATAAGTATCAAGTCTAACCTCGAATAAGTAGTGACGAGGGGTCGGCATCGACACTTAGTATAAACTAACAGTAAAGAAATACAGAAGTTCTAAATAAGCATGGGTTATGTAAATAATAATAATAACAACTCAATAAGCAGCAGGGAGTAAATAATTCTTTCACACATGGTAAGTCCTAAATACATTTTTGTCTCATATAATTTTAGCCTCTCAAGTCATGTAAAGACATCAAATATATAATTAAACTCAGAGTGTTATCACACACGATTATGCCGAGGTCCTATGACCCGATCCAGAATAATGTTTATACTACCGAGGGTCGAGCGGCACGAGCCATAGATGCATCTATCTACTGCCAAGGCGTTCGGCCCGCTCCACAAGAAGAGAGGATACTTAATGAACAACCGATTTAAGAGCTAATACAAGGCTAATGTACAACGAAACACAATTCTTATTAACGGTCAAGTAACCCGCCAAAACTCAAGTAAGTGAAATTCAGTCTTTTACAATTGCTCTATCAAGTTTCAATTTAATTTAGGCACTTTAATTAACAAGTAGGATGCAACGTTACAAGTATTTCATGATTCGGGTCCTAAACTACCCGGACATAAGCATAGTTAGTAGCTACGCACGGACTCTCGTGACCTCGTGCGTACGTAGCCCCCACAATTAGAAACAAATAGAAATTTAAATCACCTATAGGGTAAATTTCCTCTTACAAGGTTAGACAAGAGACTTACTTGTCTCAAATCTCGCTTTTCGGCTTCAAATTCACCCTAAAGCCTCAACTTGGTGCCGAACAATCCGAAACTAGTCAAATGTTGTATAAATTAATCAATATACGCTCAAAAGTTAATGATTTAGCTATTAGAGTAATTATCCAACCAAAATTGAAATTTTTTTAAAATTCACGCCGGGCCCACGTGCCCAAATTTCTGAACTTTTCGAAAAAAGTTATTACCCATAACTGTCACGACTTAATTTTACCTATAGGTCGTGATGGCTCCCAACACTACAGCTAGGCAAGCCAACTTAATAAATTAAGCTTATATTGACAAAATCTAAAACCAAAAAAATAATAAAACACTAAATTCTACCAATATGTGTGCCAAGACCTGGTATCACAAGTGTATGAGTATCTAGTAGATTATACAAAACCTCAAATACTGTCTGAAATAAAAATAGACAGAATAAAAAATACAAGGAGAGACACTAGTAGCTGCAGTACGGCTCAGAAAAGCAGCTCACCACTATGCTCCTGGAAAACGTGGGTGTAAGATGATAAGTCCCCCACTAGTACTTGCCTCAGGTCCTGTACAAAAAGTGCAGCAAGTGTACTATGAGTACGTAAACAAAGTGTACCCAGTAAGTATCAAGCCTAATCTAGAAGTGGTAGAGACGAGATGGCCGACTTTGACACTCACTATGGGTCAATAATAATAACTGAAATACAACTAGAATATCTAAATCAGCATGATTCACAGAATTTATAATAATTTATTTAACCAGCGGAAACAATCATATTCCTTCAAATGCAACAATTCTCAATATATTAATTAAATTCCTTAAATTCACATAATTTTCAATTTATCAATTAATCTCATTTACAGGAATAACAATTAATTCCTTCACAAGCAGGAATAATAATTCATTAAATTTCAAGGATTCTCCAATTTATCAATTAATTTTGCAAGCTTGAAATAACTATTAAAGTATCGAGTAATTATTATTATTAAGCACGATTTCTGCCGAGGACGTACGACCTGATCCAGAGTATTGTGTACACTGCCGAGGGACGTGCGGCGCGATCCATAGATGCATCTATCCTGCCGAGGCGTTCGGCCCGCTCCACAAGAAAGGAGGACATTTTCTTATGTACCTCCGGAAGGAGAGTATATTTATTATTAGATAAATTCGGGTGGAAGAATAATTTCTTTTAATAATTAATTAATTTAAACAGAAAATCAAGCATATGAGATTTCCATCCTTTAATATCTTTATCTGACAATTCACAATATATTCATATATATCAATTAATATTAATTAAACAAAGAATACAATGTACACATGTAATTCATGCTTTGACTCCTAAACTACCCGGGCTTTAGCATTAATAGTAGCAACGCACAGATTCTCGTCACGTCGTGCGTACGTAGCTCCCGCAATTAGAAACAATTATTCAATTTAATCCCTATGGGGTAATTTCCCCCCACAAGATTAGACAAGATACTTATCTCGTCTCAAAGTTCACTTTCCGATTACCACGTCACGTTGAATTCTTGATTCGACGCCGAAAGATCCGAAACTATCCAAATATTATACACAATAATTAATATATGCTAAATGATTAGAAATTTATCTATTATATAAATTACCTTATTCAAAATGGTAAAATTTCTAACATTCACCCCGGGCCCACGTGCTCGGATTCTAGAAATATTTGAATGAAAACGTTACCCATAATCTCAAGAACTTAAATACATAATTTCTACCCAATTCCATAACTATTTTTGTGGTTAAAATCTCACTTTTATAAACATTTAGGTTTTTCATCTAAATATTTGATTTCTAAGATTTACTAGTTAGAATCTTCTTATAATCAATATATTTAACTCAAGGGGTATGGAATTAACTTACCTTTCAATTGCTAGTTGAAACCCCCTACTCAAAAGCTCTGAAATCGCCCGGAAATGGAGGAAAAATGGGCTCAAAATGTCTGAGCCCCGACTTTTAACCATTTTGCCCAACAATGACTTTCGCAATTGCGGAAGAGGTATCGCACATGCGGCTTTCGCACCTGCGGAAATTCCTCTCAGGTGCGCATTTTCCCTTTTTTCCTGGTTCCGCACCTGCGGAAGAATTGCTCGCTTCTGCGCAAGAGCAAGTGCGCCCATTCCTTTGCACCTGTGCATTCCTTCGCACCTGCGCATTCCTTCGCACCTGCGCATCAGGCCTTCGCACCTGCGCGTTCGCAGGTGCAGCAAAATACCTCGCACCTGCAATGGCTGGGCAGGCTCCTCTCCTTCGCACCTGCGATTGATGGCTCGCACCTGCGGCTGTCCAAGCGCAGGTGCGATTATGACAGTAGCTGGGAGCTTCAGCCCTTACTCAATTTCCCAAAATTAGTCCTAGCCTCGTCCGGGTAACACTCGGGACCCCGCCCGAACATACCAACAGGTTTGAAATCATAAAACGGATTCGCTCGAACTCTCAGAATGCGTAAAACAATATCAAATCTAAGAATCATACCCTAAACCAAATTGATTCAAACTTAAGAATTTCAAGTTCTTTAATTTACTTCCAATGCGCCGAAATATACTTAAACTACTCGGAATGACACGAACATTTGCGTGCAAGTCTTAAATCACTATACGGAACTATTCCTAAACTCGAAATTCCAAACGGACTTCAATTACTCAAAATCCTATTACAAATCAAATTTAAAGAATTTTAAACTTTTAAATAGTTAATTTTTACTATTAAGCGTCAAAACGCTCCCGGGTTATCCAAAACCCGATTCGAACATACGCCCAAGTTCAAAGTCATTATACAAACCTATTGGAACTGTCAAATCCCGATTCCGGGGTCGTTTTCTCAAAATGTTGACCGAAGTCAAACTTGTCCATTTAAAGCTAACTTAAGGAACCAAGTATTCCGATTTCCACCCACACACTTCCAAATCCCGAACCAACCATCCCCACGACTCATAAATTAATAAAAGCATGTTCGGAGAGTTTTATTTTAGGGAACGAGTTTATAAAAGTTAAAATGACCGGTTGGGTCATTACATTCTCCACCTTTTAAACAAACGTTCGTCCTTGAACGGGTTTAGAATAATACCCGGAGTGCTAAATAAGTGTGAATATTTGCTCCGCATATCCTCCTCAGCCTCCCAAGTCACTTCCTCGACTGGTTTGCCCATCCACTGGACCTGTACTGCAGAAATCCTCTTGGACCTCAACTGCGAACTTGTTTATCAACAATGGCAAATGGATCTTCTTCATAACCCAAACTCTTATCTAGCTGAACTGTGCTGAAGTCCAACACATGTGATAGGTTAGTATGATACTTCCAGAGAATAGATACATGGAAAACCGGATGAACTCCCGATAAACTAGGAGGCAATGCAAGCTCATAAGCGATTTCCCCAACTCGTCTCAACACCTCAAATGGGCCTATATACCTTGGGATCAACTTGCCCTTCTTCCCGAATCTCATAATTTCCTTCATTGGCGAAACCTTCAAGAGAACTTTTTCACCTACCATAAATGATAAATAACGCGCTTTCTGATCCGCATAACTCTTCTGTCTGGATTGTGCTGTACGAAGTCGCTCCTGAATCAACTTTACCTTTTCCAAGGCATCCTTTACCAAAATCAGTACCATATAACTTAGCCTCACCGGGCTCAAACCATCCAATAGGTGAACGGCATCGACGACCATATAAAGCCTCAAATGGAGCCATCTCGATGCTGGATTGGTAACTATTATTATAAGCAAACTCGGCCAAAGGCAGGAAACGATCCCACTGACTTCCAAAGTCAATCACACATGTCCTGAGCATATCCTCCAAAATCTGAACTGTCCGCTCTAGCTGCCCGTCGGTCTGCGGATGAAAGGTTGTGCTGAGCTCTACACGGGTCCCTAATTCACTCTGTACTGCTCTCCAAAAATATGAAGTAAACTGAGGGCCTCTATCTGATATGATGGAAATTGGCACACCGTGCAAC
>AWOL01S0017210.1:188726-208653 GCA_000715115.1 Nicotiana otophora
AAATCACCATATGGAGCTGTTGGAATCATCAAAATTCTTTTCCGGGGTCGTTTGCACATAATTTGACATCCGGTCANTCTTTTCTCGATTATCCAACTTTGATTAGCTCAAATCTAACCAGAAATAATTCGATACATTCAGTAACATTTATAGGAATCAATTCTATAAGAAAATACTATATTTTTAATAAAAATTCGGTAATAAATTAATACTTCATCCATGGGGCCCATGTCTCGTAATTCAACGAAAGTTACGAAATCCGATAACCCATTCAATTACGAGTCCAACCATACCAGTTTCACTCAAATCCGACTCCGAATCGATACCGAAATTTCAAAATTCATTTCTATGAGATTTCTAAATATTTCAATCTAAAACACTAATTAAATGGTGAAAACAATGATATATTTGTGTATATAGACCAAATCCGAGTTAGAATCACTTACCCAAATATTTTGCCTTGAAAATCTGCCAAAAGTCGCTTCTGTTCAAGCTCAAGTTCGTCAAAAATGGCAAAATGGGACGAAGTTTCCTCCTTTATAATATGCCCAGGCAGCCTTCGGAACTGGGCCTCGATTGTGGCTTCGATCATGACCCTCGAGCTGGGCATCGGTTATGGCATCGAGCTTGGGCCTCGGTCATGACCTCGATCATGGCATCGAGGCGGGGCCTCGGTTATGGCATCGATCCTGGGCCTCGGTCATGACCTCGATCATGGCATCAAGGCTGATTCTTCAATTGTGACCCTCGATCTTGGGTCTCGATCATGGTCCTCGAGCCTTGCCTTCGATCATGGCCCTCAAGCTGGACCTTCGACCGTAGCTTCGATCTTCAGCTTCGTCCCTGGCTTCGACTTAGGCCGTCGACCCTGGGCTAGATATCTGGGCTCGATCACAACCCAGAATATCCAGGAGAAGGAAAAATTGCAGCAGCTTTTTAAGTCCAACTTTTGATCCATTAACCATCTGAAACTCACCCGAGACTCTCGGGACCTCAACCAAATATACCAACAAGTCATAAAATATCATACGAACTTATTTGAATCCTCAAATCACATAAAACGACGCTAAAACCACAAATTATGCTCCAATTCAAGCTTAGTAAAACTTAAATTTTTCAACTTCTATCTTCGATGTCGAAACCTATCAAATCAAGTCTGATTGACCTCATATTTTGCACACAAGTCATAATTGACATAACAGAGCTATGAAAATTTTCGGAACTGTATTCTGACTCTGGTATCAAAAAGTCAACTCACCGGTCAAACTTCCAAACTTAAACTCTTGTTTTAGCTATTTCAAGCCTAATTTCACTACGGACTTCTAAATAAAATTCTGATCACGCTCCTAAGTCCAAAATCACCATATGGAGCTGTTGGAATCATCAAAATTCTTTTCCGGGGTCGTTTGCACATAATTTGACATCCGGTCACTATTTGAACTTAAACTTTTATTTTTTCATCAAAATTCCATATCTCAGGCTAGGGACCTCGGAATTTGATTTCGGACATACGCCTAAGTCCCAAATCACAATACGGACCTACCGAAACTGTCAAAATATTGATCCGAGTCCGTTTGCTCAAAATATTGACCAAAGTCAACTTAGTTGAGTTTTAAAGCTCTAATTCACATTTTAATCCATTTTTTACATAAAAAATTTTCGGAAAAGTTTACGGACTGCGCACGCAAGATGAGGAATGATAAATAGTGCTTTTCGAGGTCTTAGAACACAGAATTAGTTATTAAATTTAAAGATGATATTTTGGGTCATCACATTCTCCACCTTCAAATCGTGTACAAGGTAATTCTTCTCATGGGACTTCAGCTCACGTGAAACATATGCAATAACTTGCCCCTCCTACATCAATACACAACCTAAACCAACGCGTGAAGCGTCACAATACACAGTATATATCTCTGAACCGGAAGGCAACACTAACACTGGTGCTGAAGTCAATGCGGTCTTGAGCTTCTTAAAGCTTGCCTCGCAATCATCGGACCAGTGGAACGGAGTACCTTTCTGGGTCAATCTAGTCAGAGGTGTTGCAATAGATGAGAAGCCCTCCACAAACCGGCAATAATAATCTGCTAACCCCAAGAAGCTCCTTATCTCAGTCGCTGTAGTAGGACGAGGCCAACTATGAACTACCTCGATCTTCTTGGGATCTACCTTAATACTCTCACCTGATACAACATGTCCCAAGAATGCCACAGAATCTAACCAGAACTCACACTTGGAGAACTTAGCATGTAGCTTATGTTCCCGTAAGTCTAAAGCACCACTCTCAAATGGTGCTCGTGCTCCTCCATGATATGTGAGTAGATCAAAATATCATCAATGAAGAAAATGATAAAAGAATCAATATATGGCCTGAACACCCGGTTCATCAAATCTATAAATGTCGACGGGGCGTTAGTCAAACCGAAAGACATCACTAGAAACTCGTAATGACCATATCTAGTCTGGAAGGCCGTCTTCGGAACATCCAAATTTTGAATCTTCAACTGATGCTACCCCGATATCAAGTCGATCTTGGAGAACACCATAACACCCTACAACCGGTCAAACAAATCATCAATACGCGGTAACGGGCACTTGTTCTTAATGGTAACTTTGTTCAACTAGCGGTAATCAATGTACATCTGCATAGTCCCATCTTTTTTCTTCACATATAACATCGGTGTACCCCAAGGCGATACACTTGGTCTGATGAACCCCTTCGCTAACAACTACCCGAGTTGTTCCTTCAACTCTTTCGAAGCCATACGGTACGGTGGAATAGAGATAGGGTGGGTACCTAGAGCCAAATCAATACATAAATTGATATCACGATCGGGTGGCATGCCTGGAAGATTAGAAGGAAACACATCAGAGAACTCCCGGACTACGGGCACTGAATCAATCGCCGGAGTCTCTATTGTAGTATCTCGAACATAGGCTAGATAAGCCAGGCTAGATGCACTGACAGACGAACCCTTCCACTCCAATCTAGGCAACTCTAGTATTGTCAAGGTAACAATCTTGGCATGGCAATCAAGGATGGCGTGATATGTAGACAACTAATCCATGCCCAGGATGACCTCAAAGTCGGTCATATCGAGCAACAGAAGATCCGCTCGGGTCTCATAACCACAAAAAGTAACAATGCAAGACCGATAGATCCAATCCACAACAATCGAATCGCCCAAAGGATTGGACACATAAATAGAAGTACCCAAGGTCTCATGAGGAACTCCCAGGAAATGAGCAAACAAAGATGAAACATATGAATATGTAGACCCTGGATCAAATAGTACCGAAGCATCCCTTCTGCAGACAGAAATAATACCTGTGATCATGGTATCTAAGGCTACTGCATCTGGTCTGGATGGGAAGGCATAAAATCTGGCTGGAGCTCCTCCAGGCTGGCCTCCATCTCTAGGACAGCCCCTACCCACCCGCCCTCCGCCTCTAGTGGCCGGACGGCTGGTGGGGCAGTTGGTGCTGTAATCATAGGCTGCTGACCTTGTTGCACTGCTTTTCCCCGAAGCCTGGGGTAGAACCTCCGCATATGACTAAGGTCCCCGCACTCAAAACAACCTCTCGGTACGATGGACTGCTGACCTGAAGTCTGACCCTGATGGCCTGAATACCCACTAGAGGATCCCTGAATAACTAGTAGGTGGTAGGAACTCTCTGGCATGGTGCTCAAATAAGGTTGCACTGGAGCACCCCGAGGAGGCGGCAGTGTTGGATATGTGGGCTTGCTAGACTGACACCTCACAAACTGACCCCTGCCCCGGCTTGGGCACCACTAAACTCTCCAGAATATTGAAATCGCTTATCCTTTGTCTCCTGCTCTCGACTCCGCTGACGGACACCCTCGATCCCCCAAGCTATCTCCACAACTAGCCCGTAAGAAATCCCCATCTCCACCTCTCGAGCCATGGTGGCCTAGATACCAGAGTGCAAACCATTAACAAACCTCCACACCCTCTCTACATTGGTAGGAAGTATCATAAGTACATGGCGAGACAACTCAAAGAATCTCGCCTCATAGTCAGTCACCGACATCTGGCCCTACTGCAGCTGCTCGAACTGAAACCGCAACTCTTCCCTCTGAGGTGGTGGAATATATCTATCCAAGAAGAGGCGTGTGAACTGATCCCAAGTCATGGGAAGAGAACATGCTGGTCTGCCAAGAACCTGAAAGGTGGTAAAGTCCACCCCGTGGGACTCCAATATCCTCATGTTGTGCAGTCTATCCCTGCACCAATTAATAAAGTCCTGGGGTCTTCATGTCTCTCACCTCCAAAGATAGGAGGATGTAGCCTGATCCATCTGTCCTATAGCTTCTACAGATTGCCGGCTGCAGCTGGTCTGGGCTCAGGTATAACTGTTGCAACTGGCTAAGTTCCGCCCACGGGTAGTACGCCCAGGGTCTGATATATGGTAGTGCATGTCTTGGAGCCTGAGCAGTAAGGGTTCGTGCTCCCCCTTCCGCATGAGATGTGGCTGGGTTTGCTTGAAACAAACCAGCCTCAGTCATGGAATCCATGAACCGCAGCATATGGCCCATGACCTCCTGGAATCCCGGTGCCGACATGAAATCCACCGAGGGTGTCTCTGCTGCAAGCACCTCGCCTTGCTCCTCAATAATAGGATCCTCTACTGGATCCACTGGTGGCATGACTAGAACAACTCTACCACGATCTGGAGCCCTCCCTCGGCCTTTGCCTCGACCTCCAGCAACATGGGGAGCAACTCCTCCATGGTCGGGTACATCTGCCGCGCGCGTTCTCACCATCTGTGAGAGAATAAGAGAATGATACTTAGCACATCATTAAATGCATGATAGGAGATGAAGAAAAGAGTAGTTTCCTAACACCCTATAACCTCTCGAAGATAAGTACGGACGTCTCCGCAGCGATCCACAAGACTCTATTAGGCCTGCTCAAAACTTGTGAGACCTATGTGAACCTAGTGCTCTGATACCATGTTGTCATGATCCAATTTCTCCTATAGGACGTGATGGCGCCCAACGTTGCCGCTAGGCAAGACAACATTGAACTAACTACGTGATTACACTTTTTAATAGGTTTCCAAGTAATTAAACTCCATTTATTAAGATGTTCAAGAAGTATAAAGTTTAATGAACAAAACGAAAGCAACTAAGTACAATCATAAATGTATAAATACTCCAAAAACCATAAAGTCTACTAGAATGTGTGTCAAGACCTGGTGTTACAAGTATATGAGCACTAGTAGAATATACAAAACTCTAACTACTGTTTGAAATAAAATAGACAAAAAATAAGTATAAAAGAAAGGCTCTAGATACTACAGAACAGCTCAGGAAGCAGCTCACCACTAGGCCTCAGGGTATCAGGGATGCGCGCCGGTGTGACCGCCAGATGCACCTGCCTCAGATCGTGCACGGTTAGTGCAGAAGTGTAGTGTGAGTACATAAACAACATGTACCCAGTAAGTATCAAGTCTAACCTCGAATAAGTAGTGACGAGGAGTTGACATCGACACTTACTATGGACTAACAGTAAAGAAATACAGAAGTTCTAAATAAGGATGTGTTATGTAAATAATAATAATAACAACTCAATAACAAGCAGGGAGTAAATAATTCTTTCACACATAGTAAGCCTCAAATAAATTTCTGTCTCATATAATTTTAGCCTCTCAAGTCATGTAAAGACATCAAATATATAGTTAAACTCAGAGTGTTATCATACACGATTATGCACAGGTCGTACGACCCGATCCAGAATAATGTGTACACTGTCGAAGGTCGAGCAGCATGAACCATAGATGTATCTATCTACTGTCGAGGCGTTCGGCCCGCTCCACAAGAAGAGAGGATACTTAATGAACAACCGACTTAAGAGCTAATACTAACCCGCCAAAACTCAAGTAAGAGAAATTCGGTCTTTTACAATTGCTCTATCAAGTTTCAATATAATTTAGGTACTTTAATTAACAAGTAGGGTACAATATTACAAGTATTGAATGATTCGGGTCCTAAACTACCCGGACATAAGCATAGTTAGTAGCTACACACAGACTCTCTTCACGTCGTGCGTACGTAGCCCCCCCAATTAGAAGTAAATAGCAATTTAAATCACCTATGGGGTAAAGGCCCTCTTACAAGGTTAGTCAAGAGACCTATCTTGTCTCAAAGCTCGCTTTCTGGCCTCAAATTCACCCTAAAGCCTCAACTCGGTGCCGAACAATCCGAAACTAGTCAAATATTGTATAAATTAATCAATATACGCTCAAACATTAATGATTTAGCTATTAGAGTAATTACCCAACCCAAATTGAAAGATTCTTAAAATTCACCCCGAGCCCACGTGCACGAATTTCAGAAATTTTCGAAGAAAATTGTTACCCATAACCTCATGAACTCAGATATATAATCTTCACTCAATCCCATAACCATTTTCGTGGTTAAATCCTATTTTTATTAAAACCTAGGTTTATTCATCTAAACCCAAAATTTTTACAATTCTTTATGTTACAATCTACCAATAATCTATATATTTAACTCACATTGGATAGAAATTACTTACCTCAAATAGCTAGGTGGAAACCCCTCTCCAAAAGCTCCAAAATCGCCTAAGAAAATGAAAGAAATGAGTCAAAACAATGGTCTAAATCTGTCTTAAGCGACCTCACTGCCTTCAGTGATTTCGCTTCTGCAGACGGTCTCCCGCATCTGCGGCAGCTAGGTCGCATCTGCGGTCAGGCCTAGCCAGCCTCCAAGCGCACCTGTGGTCGCTTCCTCGTTGAAGCGAGTCCGCTTCTGCGGAACTTTCACCGCTTCTGCTGTCTACATGCCACAGCCTCAGGCCGCTTCTGCGATAGAAATCCCGCACATGTGCCTACGCAGATGCGGCCCTTTTCCCGCTTCTGGGACCATAAGACAGCCCACTCCCTTGCGCTTCTGCGGCCCTGGGCTCGCTGGGCACACCAAAACTGGTGCACCAGCAGCCCTTTTTAAGCTCTAAATAGATCCGTGCATCGTCCGGATTGCACCCGAGGCCCCCGAGGCCTCGTTTAAATATACTAACAAGTTTGTAAACATGAGACAGACTTGCTCGAACCCTCAAAATGCGGAAAACAATACCATAACTAAGAATCACACCCCAAACCAAATTGAATCAACTTATAAACTTCAAGTTCTTCCAACTTACTCCGAGCGCGTCAAATCATACTTATACTACTCGAAATGACATCACATTTTGCGTGCAAGTCTTAAATCACCGTAGATAATTATTTCCAGGCTCGGAATCCCAAACAGACTTCGATAACACCAAAATCTACTCCAACCCAAATTTATAGAACCTTTAAACCTTTAATACGTCAACTTTCAACATTAGGTACCAAATGCTCCCGGGTCATCCAAAACCCAATCCGAACACACGTCCAAGTCCAAAAGCATCATATAAACCTATTGGAACTGTCAAATCTCGGTTCTGAAGTCGTTTACTCAAAATGTTGACTCAAGTCAAACTTAGCCCTTCTTAGCCAACATTAAGGAACCAAGTGTTTTGATTTCAACCCGAACCCTTTCAAATCCCGAACTAATCATCCCCGCGAGTTATAAAACAGTAAAAGCACATATGGAGAGTCTTATTTAGGAGAACGTGGATCTAGAAAATAAAACGATCGGTCGGGTCATTACAGGTTGATTCAGTGCTTTCCGAAGACGGTAATATTTTGGTTGTTGTTCTTCCCATTGGTAATGGTGTCTCAGACGTTAGTGTTATGTGTGATTGAAGAAGAAGAGAAAGTGTAAGAGAAGAAAAAAAAGTCAAGAAGAGTTGGTTCCACAAGGCACAATCGATGCGATCATTGTGATCATAAGGAGAAAACCTAGGCATTTAGGGTTGGTTAAATTTGAGAGGAGAGGAGAGAAGAGAGAGAGATGGTGAATTTGCTGATTAAAAAAAGAAACAAAGAAAGAAAAGATGAAAAGAGTTAGGAAAAGAGATGGGATATTTCTTTATATGTATTCATTAATTTTTCTTTTTTATTTCTTTTATATTTCTATTCCATTTACGTTTTGAATTATGAGTCAAACTAAGAATTTACCTTTTCCATGATTTTTTATCCATGTAATTGTTCTCCAAGATTAACGTTTTGCAAATCTTGAATGAATCAACGACAATCGTGCCCCTAAGCAAATTTAAAGTAACGTTCCTTTTTATGAACTCATATGTAATGTTTACTTTCTTATTTTTTTTTTGCTCCCTTTCTTTTGATTGTTTTCCAATTAAGTTACCTAAATTTAAAATGCAAGAAAGTCAAGTTGAAGGTGCAACGACTGAAAATTGATTCCTTTACTAAGCTAAGATTAATGTCACGATCCGAAATTCCCACTTTCGGACCGTGATGGCGCCTAACATTTCATTTGCTAGGCAAGCCAACGTTAGAATAATATTATTCATTTTAAAATAATTTATAAATTTATTAATAACAAGGAACAAAATGCGGAAGTAAGGTCTCCAATGTAGTGAATAATCCATAAAAATAACGGTGTCTAAATACTATCCCAGAATTGGTGTCAGAAGTGCACGAGCTTCTAGAATAATACAAATAAAGGTCTGAATAAAATAAAGCTGTCTGAAAACAAACACACAACTAAAGTAAAGTAGACGAGGACTTCAGAACTGCGGACGCCGTGCAGCTATACCTCAAGTCTCCTCTGGTAGCTGAAATCCGAGCAAGTCTATGGTATGCTGTTGGGACCAACTCTGAAATCTGCACAATAAGTGCAGAGTGTAGTATCAGTACAACCGACCCCATGTACTGGTAAGTACTGAGCCTAACCTCGACAAAGTAGTGACGAGGCTAAGGCAGGTCACTCACATTATCCTGTACGCAATAATAGCAACAACAACAATAATAAAAATAAATCAGGTAACTTATTATTAATAGTTGAAGCCAACTCAGCAGTCATAACCAATTATTCTTTCAACTAATTTCCGTTGCAGTATGCAACTTGTTTCCACAATATATTCCTTTTTAATTCTCCAATATATTTATTTCAATCAAGTATATATAGACTTTTAAATAAGTCTATTGCGGTATGCAACCCGATCCCCCAATATGGACTTTTAAACATGTCTGTTGTGGCGTGCAACCCGATCCTCCAATATGAACTTTTAATAAGTCTGTTACGGCGTGCAACCTGATCCCCCAGTATATTCATCTTTCAATCTTCCAATAGATGTACTCACTTACCAATTCTTATAAAAGAAATTGCCCCAATAAATGCAACAATTAATATGAAATTATAAGACAACAAGCATACAATAATTATGCTTTATTTATGAAAGAGACAATAACACGTAGCAATTTATTTTGGAAATCAGGGAGAAAATAGGAGTTTAATATTTAATATACTAAATTTCAAGTAACAATTAAGACACATAAATCAAATAACCATATAACAATTATTGCTGAGAATTCAAGAATTAATATTTGACAAAGAATAGGAGAAAAATAATTATTTATAACAATTAATTCGTATCTTAGAACAATTCAAGATTTTCAAATAATTATACAAACAATTAATTTGACGACGTATAGACACTCGTCAACTCGCCTATATGTCATTCACATGCATTTCACATAACAAATAATTTAAGGGTTCTATTCTCTCAAGTCAAGGTTAACCACGACACTTATCTTGCATTGTAAAAATCCAATCAATTACTTGACCACAGTTTTTTCTTTTAAATTTATCTCCAAAAGTTTCAAATCTATTCACAAACAATTCAATATACTCAATACGAATCATGGGAATTAATTCCGTATGGATTTATTATTTTTTCGGATAAAATCCGAAATTCACTTTAAAAGAATTGACAGTGGGGCCCACATCTTGAATCTCGGAAAAGCTTATGAAATAATAACACCCATTCTGATATGAGTCCAACCATACAAAACTTATCCAATTCCGATGTCAAATGGACGTTCAAATCTTAAATTTTTGTTTTTGGAAGATTTTATGAAAATCTGATTTTCTCCCAAAATTTCACGGATTCATGATATAAATAAGTATGGAATCATGAAATATAATCAATATAGGATAAGGAACACTTACCCCAATATTTTTCATTAAAAATCACCCAAGAATCGCCTTACCCGAGCTCAAAAATAAAAAATGGTTGAAAATGAGACGAATCCCATTTTCCAGAGCATAAGTTATGTTTGCCCAAATTTTACCTTATGCGATCGGGTACAATGCTTCACGATTGCGAAGTACATTTTTGGTTGCCTAGTTTTTCTTAGTCGCGATCGTGTGAATAGCCTCGCGATCGCGAAGCTCTAATTTGATGCACCAGAAATTTACTCTACGCGAACGCGATGCTTTGTCTCCCAGACTTACGCGATCGCGATGAGTAAAGCGCGTGGCTCTACTCTACGCGATGACGTAGCCTCTTTAACTCTACGCAAACGCGACCTTGGTCACGCGTTCGCGAAGCACCACTTCACACCCCTAGGCGATCGCGTCCTCAAATTCGTGAACGCGAAGAACAACTTTGGTTGGCCTCTCAGTTTGCATTACGCGATCGAGAACGACCTCACGCGATCGCGATGAGTAAAAATTCTGCAACAAAACACCAGAAATCTGCCATCTTCCTTAAGTTCAAAATGGACCGTTGAGCATCCGAAACTCACCCGAGCCCTCGGGACTCCAAACCAAATATGCACACAAGTCCTAAAATATCATACAAACTTGCTTGCGTGATCAAATCGCCAAAATAACACCTAGAACTACGAATTGAACCCCAAATCGAATGAAATTTTCAAGGAAACTGTAAAACTTATATTTTCACAACCGGGCGTCAGAATTACATCAAATCAACTCCATTTCTCATCAAATACAGACAAGTCATAAATATTATAGTGGACCTATATCGAGCTCCGGAACCAAAATACGGACCCGGTGTCAATAAATCCAACATCACTAAATTCTTAAAAATCATTAAGCTTTCAAACTTTTGATTTTTCATCAAAATTCCATATCTCGAGCTAGGGACCTCAGAATTCGATTCCGGGCATACGCCCAAGTCCCAAATCACGATACAGACCTACCAGAATTGTCAAAACACTGATCCAAGTCTGTTTGCTCAATATGTTGACCAAAGTCAACTCAGTTGAGTTTTAATGCTCTATTTCACATTTTAATGCATTTTTCACACAATAACTTTTCGGAAAATTATACGGACTGTGCACGCAAGTCGATGAGTGATAAATAATGCTTTTCAAGGTCTTAGAATACATAATTAATTATTAAATTTAAAGATAATATTTTGAGTCATCACATTCTCCACCTCTAAAACAAACGTTCGTCCTCGAACGAAGTTAGAAAAAGTACCTGAGCTGCTGAATAAGTGTGGATATTTACTCAGCATGCACGACTAAGACTCCCAAGTAGATGCCTCTATCGAATGATCTCTCTATTGCACCCGAACTGAAGGATAACTCTTAGATCTCAATTGCCGGACCTGTCGGGCTAGAATAGCCACCAGCTCCTCCTCGTAAGACAAGTCTTTGTCCAATTGGACTGAGCTGAAATCTAACACATGAGACGGATCACCATGATATTTTCGGAGCATAGATACATGGAACACCGGATGAACCACCGACAAACTAGGTGGTAATGCAAGCTTGTAGGCTACTTCACCCACCCTTTCAAGAATTTTAAAGGGTCCGATATACCTAGGGCTCAACTTGCCCTTCTTTCCGAACCTCATTACACCTTTCATAGAGGAAACCCAGAGCAATATTCTTTCTCCAACCATGAATGCAATATCACGAACTTTACGGTCAGCATAACTCTTTTGCTTAGACTGAGCTGTGCGAAGTTGATCTTGAATAATCTTGACCTTATCCAATGCATCCTGTACCAAATCGGTACCCAACAACCGAGCCTCTCCCGGTTCAAACCAACCAACTGGCGAACGACATCGCCTTCCATATAATGCCTCATATGGAGCCATCTGAATGCTCGACTGGTAGCTATTATTATAAGCAAACTCCACAAGTGGCAAGAACTGATCCCAAGAACCTCCAAAGTCTATAACACAAGCGCGAAGCATAGCTTCCAATATTTGAATGGTGCACTCTGACTGTCCGTCTGTATGTGGATGAAATGTTGTATTCAACTCAACCCGCATGCCTAACTCACGTTGTACAGCACTCCAAAAGTGTAAGGTAAACTGCGTACCTCGATTTCAAATAATAGACACGGGCACACCGTGAAGGCGGACAATCTCACGAATGTAAATTTTAGCTAACCTTTCTGAAGAATAGGCAACCGCCATTGGAATGAAATGTGCTGACTTGGTCAACCTGTCCACAATGACCCATATTGCGTCAAATTTTCTCTGAGTCTATGGGAGACCAACAACAAAATCCATAGTGATACGCTCCCATTTTCCACTCAGGAATTTCTAACTTCTGAAGCAAACCACCAGGTCTCTGATGCTTGTACTTAACTTGCTGACAATTCAGACACTGAGCTACATATGCAACTATATCCTTTTTCATTCTCCTCCACCAATAATGTTGCCGCAAATCTTGATACATTTTGGCGATACCTCGATGTATAGAATAACTAGAAATGTGTGTCTCTTCAAGAATTAATTCACGAATCCCGTCAATATTAGGCACACAAATATGACCCTACATTCGCAGAACTCCATATTTCCCTACAGCAACATGTTTGGCATCACCGTGCCGCACTGTGTCCTTGAGGACAAGTAAATGAGGACCATCATATTGCCGCCCTCCGATGCGCTCATATAAAGAAGACCGAGCGACTATGCAAGCTAAAATCCGACTAGACTCTGAAACATCTAACCTCACGAACTGATTAGACAAAGTCTGGACATCTACAACTTACGGTCTCTTACCAACCGGATTATAAGCAAGGCTGCTCATACTCACAACCTTTCTACTCAAAGCATCGGCCACCATATTAGCCTTTCCGGGGTGATACACAATGGTGATATCATAGTGTTTCAACAATTGCAACCATATTCTCTGCCTCAAATTAAGATATTTTTGTTTGAACAGATACTGAAGGCTAGATGATTAGTAAATACCTCACATGAGACACCGTAGAGGTAATGCCTCCAAATATTCAGCGCATGAACAATGGTTGCCAATTCTAAGTCATGAACACTGTTTATTCTTCTCGTGAACTTTCAACTGCCACAACGCATATGCAATCGCCCTGCCATCTTGTATTAATACTGCACCAAGCCTAATGTGAGATGCATCACAATATACCGTATACGATCCTGAACCTATGGGTAATACCAACACTTGCGCCATAGTCAAAGCGGTATTGAGCTTCTGAAAGCTCAACTCATACTCGTCTGACCATCTGAATGGGACACTTTTCTAGGTCAGTCTGGTCAATGGGCTTGCTATAGATGAAAACCCTTCCACGAACCGACGATAATAACCTGCCAAACCTAGGAAACTCTTAATTTCCGTAACTAAAGTAGGTCTAGGCCAATTCTGAACAACCTCAATCTTTTTAGGATCCACCTTTATGCCTTTTGCCGATACAACATACCCCAAAAAGGCAACTGAGTCTAACCAAAATTCACATTTTGAAAATCTGGCATATAACTGATTATTCTTCAAAGTCTGAAGCACACCCCGAAGATGCTGCTCATGCTTCTCTCGACTGCTGGAGTAAATCAAGATATCATCAATGAATACTACCACAAAAGAATCCAAATAGGGATTGAACACCCGATTCATCAAATCCATAAATGACCCTGGGGTATTTGTCAACCCAAATGACATCACTAGGAATTCGTAATGCCCATACCGAGTCCGAAAAGCTGTTTTAGAGACATCAGATACCCTAATCTTCAGCTGATGGTAACCAGACCTCAAATCGATCTGCGAAAATACCTTGGCACCCTGAATCTAATCAAATAAGTCATAAATTTTTGGCAGCGAATATTTGTTTTTGATAGTGGCCTTATTCAACTCCTGATATTCTATACACATCGGCATAGAATCATCTTTCTTATTTACAAATAATACTGGTACACCCCATGGCGAGATACTGGGTCTAATGACTCCCTGATCAAGCAAGTCTTGTAACTGCTCCTTCAATTCTTTCAACTCCAGCGGGGCCATACAGTATGGTGGGATAGAAATGGGCTGAGTGCCCGGAGCTAAATCAATACAGAAGTCAATATCTTTGTCGGGTGGAATCCCCAACAAATCTACAGGAAATACTTCTGGAAATTCACGAACAACTGGTACTGAGTCCATAGAAGGAACATCCGCACTGGAATCGCGAATATAAGCCAAATAGGCTAGACATCCTTTCTCTACCATACGCCGAGCTTTCATATAAGAAATAACCCTACTGGCAGAATGACCAGGAGTTCCATTCCACTCTAACCGAGGTAACCCCGGGATGGCTAGGGTCACTGTCTTGGCATGACAATCCAATATAGCATGATAAGGTAACAACAAATCCATACCCAAGATGACATCAAAATTTACCATATCAAGAAGTAGAAGATCCACACTACTCTCAAGTCTACCAATAGTAATCACACACGAACGATAGACATGATCTACTACAACAACGTCTCCTACCGGTGTAGATACACACACAGAAGTACTTAGAGGATCACAAGGCACAACCAAATATGAAGCAAAATAGGAGGACACATAGGAATAAGTAGATCTTGGATCAAATAAAACTGAAACATCTCTATGGCAAACTGGAATAATACCTGTGATCCCAGCATCATATGACTCGGCCTCAGGCCTAGTTGGAAAAGCATAAAATCGGGGTTGAGCCCCACCATTCTGAACTGTGTCCCTGGGACGACCTCTAACTGGATGGCCCCCATCTCTAACAGTCTGACCTCCACCTCTAATGGCTTGACCTCCACCTCTAATGGCCTGACCTCCACCTCTACCTGCCTGACCCCTACCTCTACCTGCCTGAGCAGGCGGTGAAGCAACCGGTGTCGGCATGAGAATCCTGCCAAGATCTATTACTCACCAAC
Source organism: Nicotiana otophora (assembly GCA_000715115.1). Lineage (NCBI taxonomy): Eukaryota > Viridiplantae > Streptophyta > Magnoliopsida > Solanales > Solanaceae > Nicotiana > Nicotiana otophora. The sequence goes on from AWOL01S0017210.1 coordinate 203,789, forward strand.
CTAGGGCAATACCTCCCGATGTGACCAATGTTCCCACACTCATAACACATATCCTGATACCGTGGTTGCTGGAGCTGAAGCTGACCCGAATGGGCCGGATAATCACTGTAGTGACTCTAGAGTGGTTGTACACTGATAGGAGCTGAATATGCACTAAATGTCGGGTGCCTAGAGTAAGTCATAATAGGACCGTGACTCCCTGAAGCATTATGAGATACATGAAGTGCTGAATGAAACGGTCTGGGAGGATGACCCCTACCAAAATTACCCCTGCCTCCAGGCGAGGCATCACTGAAACCACCGAACTGATGAGGCCTCTTATCAGACCTCTGCCCCCTCTCTTGTGCAAGAACCATCTCGATCCTCCTCGCGACATTAGCAACCGCCTGAAAAGAAATCTCACTTCCGGTCTCCTTGGCCATTTGAAGCCTGATAGGGTGAGTGAGTGCCTCAATAAACCTCCTCACTCTCTCTCCCTCAGTAGGTAGTAAAAGGAGAGCATGATGGGCCAAATCCACGAAACGGGACTCACACTGAGTAACAGTCATACTGTCCTACTGGAGATGCTCAAATTACTTGCGGTAATCCTCTCTCAGTGTGATAGGAAGAAACTTCTCTAGAAATAGCTGAGAGAACTGCTCCCAGGTAAGTGCAGGTGATCCAGCTGGTCTAGTCAATGTATAATCTCTCCACCACCTCCTGGTAGAACCCGTCATCTGAAATATAGCAAAGTCAACCCCATTGGTCTCAACTATACCCATGTTCCGCAATACCTCATGGCAACGGTCAAGATAATCATATGGGTCCTCAGGAGGTGTACTACTGAAGTGAACTGGAAAGATCTTAGTAAACTTATCCAGTCTCAATAAGGCCTCAAAAGACATGGCGGGCCTATCATCGGTCTGTGTCGTAACAATTGTTGAACTACCCCAACTGGCGGGGCTGCTGGAGCCTGATTCTGGGGAGCCATTTACTCCGGAGCGGGAGTAGTGGGAGTTTATGCTCCTCCCCCAGCCTATGAGACGGCTGGTGCCACTGGAAATGTACATTCTGGGCCACGCCCTCCATAAAACTCACCAAACGGACTAGAATGTCCTGAAGCACTAGAGTAGCTATGAACCCTTCCGGGACCTGAACTGGTCCAACTGGTACATTCTGAACTGGAACCTCCTCCTGAAGATCTGCCTGAGGTTCTACAACAGGTTCTGCTACTCGAGCTCTAGACTGAGCTCTACCTTTGCCTCTGCCTCGACCTCTAGCACGACCTCGGCCTCGACCTCTACCCCTGGCCATAGTTGCCATCGGGGGCTCTGGTCCCTGTCCATCGGTAGATATATTACGTGTTCTCACCATCTGTGAGAGAGTAAGAGTGGAATGGTTCAATCATCGATGATAGAATAAAATCGCACCACAGAATAAGAAAGAAGTGATATTGTTCCTAAACTTCATAGCCTCTAAGAGATAAGTACAGACGTCTCCGTACCGATCCTTCAGACTCTACTAAGCTTGCTCGTGACTCATGAGAGCTATGTAACCTAGTGCTCTGATACCAACTATCACGACCCGAAATTCCCACCTTCGGACCGTGATGACGCCTAACATTTCACTTGCTAGGCAAGCCAACGTTAGAATAATATTATCCATTTTAAAATAATTTTTAAATTTATTAATAACAAGGAAACAAATGCGGAAGTAAGGTCTGAAATGTAGTGAATAATCCATACAAATAACGGTGTCTAAATACCATCCCAGAATTAGTGTCACGAGTGCACGAGCTTCTAGAATAAAATAAATAAAGGTCTAAATAAAATAAAGCTATCTGAAAACAAACACACAGCTAAAGTAAAGTAGACGAGGACTTCAGAATTGCGGACGCCGTGCAGCTATACCTCAAGTCTCCTCTGGTAGCTGAAATGCGAGCAAGTCGATGGTACGCTGCTGGGACCAACTCCGAAATCTGCACAATAAGTACAGAGTGTAGTATCAGTACAACCGATCCCATGTACTGGTAAGTGCTGAGCCTAACCTCGATAAAGTAGTGACGAGGCTAAGGCAGGTCACTCACATTAACCTGTATGCAATAATAGTAACAACAACAATAATAAAATAAATCAGGTAACTCATTCTTAATAGTTGAAGCCAACTCATCAGTCATAACCAATTATTCTTTCAACCAATTTCCGTTGCAGTATGCACTCTTTTCCATAATATATTCCTTTTTAATCCTCCAATATATTTATTTCAGTCAAGTATATATAGACTTTTAAATAAGTCTGTTGCGGCGTGCAACCCGATCCCCCAATATGGACTTTTAAATAAGTCTGTTATGGTATGCAACCCGATTCCCCAATATAGACTTTCAATAAAGTCTGTTGTGGCGTGTAACTCGATCCCCCAATATGGACTTTTAATAAGTCTGTTGCGGCGTGCAAATCAATCCCCTAGTATATTCATCTTTCAATCTTCCAATATATGTACTCACTTACCAATTCTTATAAAAGAAATTGCCCCAATAAATGCAACAATTAATATGAAATTATAAGACAACAAACATACAATAATTATGATTTATTTATAAAACAGACAATGACAAGTAGCAATTTATTTTGAAAATTAGGGAGAAAATAGGCAGTTTAATATTTAATATGCCAAATGTCAAGTAACAATTAAGACACATAAATCAAATAAGTATATAACAATTATTGTAGAGAATTCAAGAATTAATATTTGACAAAGAATAGAAGAAAAATAATTATTTATAACAATTAATTTGTATCTTAGAATAATTTATGATTTTCAAATAATTATGCAAACAATTAATTTGACGACGTATTGACACTCGTCACCTCGCCTATACGTCGTTCACATGCATTTCACATAATAAATAATTTAAGGGTTCTATTCCCTCAAGTCAAGGTTAACCACGACACTTACCTCGCTTTGTAAAAATCCAATCAATTACTCGACCACAGCTTTTCCTTTGAAATTTGTCTCCAAAAGCTTCAAATCTATTCACAAACAATTCGATATACTCAATATGAATCATAGGAATTAATTCTATATGAATTTACTAATTTTTCAGATAAAATCCGAAATTTACTTTAAAGGAATTGACAGTGGGGCCCACATCTCGAATCTTGAAAAATATTACGAAATTTGAACACCCATTGCGATACGAGTCCAACCATACAACAATTATCCAATTCCGATGTCAAATGGACCTTGAAATCTTAAATTTTCGTTTTTGGAAGATTTTATGAAAATCTGATTTTTCTCCCAAAATTTCACGGATTCATGATATAAATGAGTATGGAATCATGAAATATAATCAACATAGGATAAGGAACATTTACCCCAATATTTTTCCGTAAAAATAGCCCAAGAATCGCTTTATCCGAGCTCAAAAATGGAAAATGGTTGAAAATGGGACGAATCCCATTTTCTAGAACTTAAGTTCTGTTTGCCCAAATTTTACCTTATACGATCGCTTAAGTTTTGGCTGCCCAGTGTTTCTTAATCGCGATCGCGTGAATAGCCTCGCGATCGTGAAGCTCTACTTTGCTGCCCCAGAAATTTACTCTACGTGAATACATAAAATACCTTGCGAATGCGATGCTTTGACTCACAGACTTACGAGGTTACGAACGACCTCACGCGATCGCGATGAGTAAAGCGTGTGGCTCAACTTTAGCCTAATTAACTCTACGCGAACGCGACCTTGGCCACGCATTCGTGAAGCACCATTTCGCACCCCTACGCGATCGCGTCCTCAAATTCACGAATGCGAAGAATAACTTTGACTGGCCTCTCAGTTTGCCTTACGCGATTGCGAACGACCTCACGCGGTCGCAATGAGTAAAAATTCTGCAACAAAACACCAAAAATTTGCCATCTTCCTTAAGTCCAAAATGGACCGTTGAGCATCCGAAACTCACCCGAGCCCTCGGGGCTCCAAACCAAACATGCACACAAGTTCTAAAATATCATACGAACTTGCTCGTGCGATCAAATCGCCAAAATAACACCTAGAACTATGAATTGAACCCCAAATCGAATGAAATTTTCAAGGAAACTTTAAAACTTATATTTTCACAACCGGACGTCTGAATCACGTCAAATCAACTCCGTTTCTCATCAAATTCGAGACAAGTCATAAATATTGTAGTGGACCTATATCGGGTTTCGAAACCAAAATACCGACCCGGTGTCAATAAATCCAACATCAGTAAATTCTTAAAAATTATTAAGCTTTCAAACTTTTAAGTTTTCATCAAAATTTCATATCTTGGGTTAGGGACCTTGGAATTCGATTCCGGGCATACGCCCAAGTCCCAAATCGCGATACAGACCTACTGGAATTATCAAAATACTGATCGGAGTCCGTTTGCTCAAAATGTTGACCAAAGTCAACTTAGTTGAGTTTTAATGTTCTATTTCACATTTTAATCCATTTTTCATATAAAAACTTATCAAAAAATTATACGGACTGTGCACGCAAGTCGAGGAGTGATAAATAGTATTTTTCGAGGTCTTAGAACATAGAATTAATTATTAAATTTAAAGATGACATTTTGAGTCATCACAATTAACACCATTCCTTTACATTTAAAAATAAATATTAACCACAAGCAATAAGTTTTCATCAGTTTTTATCTTTTGTTTTTAGTTTTAATATGCTAATTTATATGGGATGGTCCATATTTAAACTGAAATATTTCGTCATAAATTATATTTTTAGCCAAAAAGATATTAAAAATATCATGAAGAGATGGTAGAATCATGAACGATATTTGATTAGTATGTTTTCTTTGTTGAAAATATGATTCTAATTAGCTATATCATAAAGAGGAGACTCTATATATATA